>JAVTVY010002772.1:0-33737 GCA_036873755.1 Hanleya hanleyi | reverse complement strand
TGGAACACTAAGCTTATATACAATATATTTTGACACAAGAGAGCGAGCGAGTGCATAGGATTCAACATAACTTTCAACATTGTTTCAGTCCTATAGCCACGAACCATGTAAGCACCACCCAGACATATGGCAAGCCAAAGTGCTTTTTATTCGAGAATTTCCGATATCGGAAATTGAATTCCCGATATCGGAATTGAAATTTCCGATATCGGAATTGAAATTTCCGATATCGGAAATTCATGTCCTTCAATTTCTGATATCGGAAATTGAATTCTCGATGTCGGAAATTCAATTTCCGATATAGGAAATTGCAATTCCCGATATCGGAAATTGCAATTCTCGATATCGGAAATTGCAATTCCCGATATCGGAAATTAGAATTTTCGATATCGGAAATTCGGAGACAATTTCCGATATCGGAAATTCAATTCCTGATATCTGAAATTTAATTTCCGATATCGGAAATTGTCACTGAATTTCCGATATCGGAAATTGCAATTCTAGGTTAAGTAAAGCTTCCAGAGCTTTCATTTCCGATATGGGAAATTCTAATTCCCGGTCATAGACGTGTGTGCGGTTTATCATTCGGCAATTTCACTGCACAAGGGATATAAACGGCACACCCAGGAGCCACCTGTTATTACTTTATAGGGTATAAATCTTTGTCAACTGGAACCCGAATACAATATGGCGTCTTTCTATGTAATGAACTTTGGTGCATCAAACTATAGTACTGGAGTTTCATATGCAGAAAATTTCAAATTTATTTCAAGCGTAATATATTATCAATATCACGGAGTAATGATGGTTAGTCTGTGAAGGTCAATGTTTTACTCACTGCACAGAAAGTAAATTTATGCAGACAAAAATTGATTTTTGACATGCAAGTAGACGACTAATTAAAATGGACAGTTATATTTGTATATTCATGATGATTTGGCATGGTAAGTTTTCGTAAAGCCGATAACATTCTTCTGACTGGTATGCTAATATTAGATTCTTCTGCTTTCATCTTTGGTCGCAGCTAGGATATAAGATGAAAATCGCAAATCATACCATTTTTATTTGTATATTCGTTCTTCTCGATTTCTTTGCATCCGGATAGCTATGACTGTTGTAAATAGAACATGAATGAAACTTAGATACAAATGCAAAAGATTTACTTTTGATCTCGTCTTTGTGATGTTCTTTTTTCAAGCAAACTCGTGGTTTGAAACACTTTATGAACAAACCCGAATTCGCTTTTGGAAAGTACAGCATGCACACCCTCCATAATTCAGGTAGCCAGCTCTGCCAATCTAATTAACACTAAATCCCACCATTTGGATATTTGGCTTGTTGGATCTAACCGGCTTGCAGTAACTCGAGCGACAACCACAGTCCTGAGAACTATTCATTGTGCGTTGAAGCAGACATTAATGGTGGAGTAATTTTGATTGGCTTAGCCGAATCAGAAGAACTCAGTTGGGATACCTTTTGATTTTGCCGCGGTCCAGTCATTGTATCGACATAATCCGAGATAGATATGTGGTCTTTGGGTAAGAGGATTAGTCCAAATACGGCCGTGATGTTATAAGGCTGTTAATTCATGGGCTGTCGGAGCACCAAGTTCAACTGAAATAAGTAAGGTTCTATATAGCGTCATAAGGGATTGGAAAGCATTGATAGAATTAATTTATTAAGATTGCCAGCCCTGCATGTAGATGTGAGCAGTACAGCTATTACTCGAAACGTCCTTTTAAAAAGAGAGCCACTGAACGGACGGCGTTCGTGTGTGATACACCACCTTCGTGGTATCTCAGTATATTTTGAGGATGGCATAGTTTATGCGGATAAAAGGATGGAGGACAAACTCTTCGAAGTTACGAGAGGATACTACATCGGGGTCTCCAAGTCAAAACAAATATACGGAGACGAACATGTAACTTCAAACAAAGGAGAGGAAATATACATCGCATTGGGCGACGTTTGATTCGCTTAAATAGTTTTGTGTTAAACTTCATATATCACCACAAAGTTGTGTTTATTCTAACACCCATTTGTGTTATTTTCAACTCAATTCTGGTGCTAAAATGGTTTCGACACAATCTTTTTCGCAGTGTATGGGCATATTCGGAACGGTCATGAGGTCACGAAGCTGCTCGAACAGCATATTATGATCTTCGTCCGACGGGATCTTGAATTTGAATGTTTGAGTTGATGGAAATAGAGAATTGAGGATGAATAAAATTATAACAAGTGCATGAAAGAGAAGACCTGCTTCCCTTTATAATATTCCATAATGTGTTACATGGAAAACAAATAGCAGACGTCATCACAGGGGACGTAATTATTTTTGGAATATTAGAAAGTAATTCTTCAATTTGCATTCATTTATTCTCATATTTGGCATCATCAGTTCTCTATATCCATCAACTCAAAACATTCAAACAACAACATTCTTGCAGGAAACAAGCCTATGCTTTTGTATACTATGATTGTCTTTTTGAATTTGGTGCTAATACTGTTATGTGAAAAATGGAATAGGTCTTTGGATTATGGACGCGGATATTCTCTAATGGACGACGGCTGGATTATGGATGACGGACTAGACGCTTGTAATTCTATGCTTCGTCCTGGTGAATTCGTTCTCTGTCATGGTTCGGCTTTGTCAGACGAACAATGATTCGGGATGATGAGTATTGCAGTACCGCTAGCTATACGGGAATATCGAATGGAGGAAACAAACATTCAGTGTTGTTTTATTTAAGTGAATTCACTCTTTGTTGGTATGCAGGGTCGGTGAGGTTTCAAAATTATCTGAAATGGTGATATTAAAACGAATGAGAAAGCAAAAACAGTAGGAAAATTCTAAATCTGCATATACAATTAATTGGTCAATTTTTTTCTCTTCTGAAAGCTGTTTCTCTGGTCTCGCTTTAGGTCGAATTATCATTTCGAACTGACATACCGTGGTCATGACATATCGCATGTGCCTGTAACAAGACTATGTTATGTATACCACAGTGAGCAAGAATGAACATATTTATGCAATTTATCAACAGAATTACTGCCATTACCCGAACAATATGATCGTATTACTTGGTAATCTTACCTGCCACTATGAGGCGCCGTTTGTGACAATATTGTCAACGACAAATATATAGAGTTGAAACCAAAATATAAAGTCGCCGTTTGTGACAATATTGTCAACGACAAATATATAGAGGTGAAACCAAAAATATAAAGTCGCCGTTTGTGACAATATTGTCAAACACAAATATATTGTTAAAACCTTTGTAAATATATATAAAACGATATAAATAGGGCCTATATATAAAGTTTTTTTTTTATTTTTATAAATATTTTTTGAACATAAATAACGATAGGAAAGACGTTAAATTTAACGTAAATATAAAGTACACGAACTTGTAAAGTGTACATGTAAACCCGATATGCCCAAAGGAAGCTGCGCAATCGATGTGCGCGCGAGTAATACTGGTTAATCAAAACTGCAACTGGGTTCTGAAGCGAAACTATGACAGCGGTGAAAGCCACTCGCATGTCACAGATGTGTCGAATCAAACAATAAGATCACGTACCTGAACATATATCAGTTCACTGCCATAGTGATTTAGTAAAGGCCTATTCCAATTTTCAACAATTACTGTTATCATTTACAATCGTACTTCAGAGTTATCACATCAATTAGATATAAATACATCTACTTATAAATCACCATAAGGTATCCTAGCCTGCAGCCAATATCACGGCCTGCCCCTTTGATGTTCAATCTGCGATTCCGTCGGCCAAGTCGCTGGTTGCTATTTGCTGCATAGAAACATCAACAGAAGTTGAAATAAAACATGCGCAGTAGTTCTACGTGAAAATAACGATGTATTAATTATGCGCAACACAAATATTAGGCAATTTGAAATCATACTGAATATGAGCATATTTCATTGATTAGAATATGACCATTCATAGCCTAGTTATAGGATTTGGAATTATATTGTCGTTTTGTATATTTTATCGTTTTTCGATAATTTCCGCATTTCCAAACAAGACAAAAATTAGCAGGGAGTTTGGTATAAGTACAGCGAATGGGAAACTAATGGCTCATGAGGAACACTACATTGGCCTTTTTTCACTTTTGCGCTGCCTCGAAGCTGTTACTAGTAACTGAGGAATCAGTCGAAGCCGTTTTACCCCTGCGTGCTAATCGCTAATTGATATTGAAGAGCACTTCTGGCCCGATGGGCATCGGTGTTAACCCTATCATATACGGTGACGAGTGAGTGAATAGGGTTTAACGTCGCTTTCAACATTTTTTCAGCTATATCACGACGGGGAAGGGAAGGGAGGGGAGTGGAAGGGGCGGGGGTATACCTACTTGTAACAGCGCAGATCTAATGTTGACATTTTATACTGCTGTCCCACCGAAATATCATGCCGTAGGCAAACATGACACCCCGCTCAGTCACGTTATAGGCCCTACTGACACCGAGCGAACCAGTCCTTGTTCTATCCTCTCAATACTGAGCGTGATCGAGGAAGCAACAAGTTCCATTTTTCAAGTCTTTGGTATGACCCGGCCAGGGATTGAACCCAGTAATTACCGCTTACGAATATCAACAGTTCATTTTATTCAAATTACGTTATACTAACTTAAAACCTAAAAAGTTTGAGATCAAGTAAGCGTATCATGCTATAATAAATGATCTCGTTAATGAAAACGAGGAACGGTGAACGCAACAGTACAATCCACATTGGTGGTTCCCACAGTAGGTGCCATTGTTCTTTCATAATTTGAGAACGGTACGTTTGATGATACAAGCATTGTGCAATCGGTTCCTCATGAGCCATTAGTTTCCACATTCGCTGTACTTATACCAAATTCCCTGCTAATTTTTGTCTTGTTTGAAAATGCGGAAATTATCGAAAAACGATAAATGATACAAAACGACAATATAATTCCAAATCCTATAACTAGGCTATGAATGGTCATATTCTAGTCAATGAAATATGCTCATATTCAGTATGATTTCAAATTGCCTAATATTTGTGTTGCGCATAATTAATATATCGTTATTTTCATGTTTTATTTCAACTTCTGTTGATGTTTCTATGCGGCAAATAGCAACCAGCGACTTGGCCGACGGAATCGCAGATCGAACATCAAAGGGGCAGGCCGTGATATTGGCTGCAGGCTAGGATACCTTATGGTGATTTATAAGTAGATGTATTTATATCTAATTGATGTGATAACTCTGAAGTACGATTGTAAATGATAACAGTAATTGTTGAAAATTGGAATAGGCCTTTACTAAATCACTATGGCAGTGAACTGATATATGTTCAGGTACGTGATCTTATTGTTTGATTCGACACATCTGTGACATGCGAGTGGCTTTCACCGCTGTCATAGTTTCGCTTCAGAACCCAGTTGCAGTTTTGATTAACCAGTATTACTCGCGCGCACATCGATTGGCAGCTTCCTTTGGGCATATCCGGTTTACATGTACACTTTACAAGTTCGTGTACTTTATATTTACGTTAAATTTAACGTCTTAACTTCCTATCGTTATTTATGTTCAAGAAATATTTATAAAAATAAAAAAAAAAAAAGTTTATATATAGGCCCTATTTATATCGTTTTATATATATTTACAAAGGTTTTAACTATATATTTGTGTTTGACAATATTGTCACAAACGGCGACTTTATATTTTGGTTTTACCACTATATATTTGTCGTTGACAATATTGTCACAAACGGCGACTTTATATTTTGGTTTTAACTCTATATATTTGTCGTTGACAATATTGTCACAAACGGCGCCTCATATGCCACTATACAAGCAATATAATAATCTCAGTGCGAGTCCTAGTCAGAATGCTATGTTTCTGTTGTGTAACTGATGGAAATCTTAAATTGATATAGATAGGCTTTGTTCCGGTGTTATACAAAAGTTGACGAAAAGAGAACCATTATCTACTCAAGACCAGTCATTTCACCACTAATCACTACACGTTCAGTGACCAAATACAGTTTGGATTCATCAGCCACAATTTTATGTTGAGAAGAGAAGGCATCAGATAAGAAGTTACATAATATTTTAAGCCTCATACATTTGTTTGCTCAAGTTTAGCCTGCAGACAGGCTAACAATATGCCAGTGTGACAAAGCGATTAGACACCAATGATTAAATAATCACGAATGATCCTTGAATCCAGCAAGCTAAATATTTACCAACCTTGTCAGATAACAACTTACTGGCAGATCTAACTGAATAAAACTCTACAAAAGCTGTCTTATATCGAACTGCAACTTCCCTGGCTCATTCTGGCTGATTGTTTTCCCCAAATCATGTTTCCAGATATGTTTCCCAGGAATGATATATAGAGGATTTTCATAATCATTCTGTATTTTCAGGAAGGAAATAATGTACTTGTATTAAGTACACATAACACATCAAACTTGTAAATAATGAAGCACTCGTATTAACAATGTATTAACTACATACTTTATGGAAATCAGTATAAAGGATATAAATACAGATCGCCATGTGTTAAAAATCGCACTATATAAGAAAAACCCGTCTATACAAAGTTAATAAACTTCGATCATGCATCTATTGTCTAGATAACATTTCACTATCTGCTGGGCTATGATAATTGCTTGTGTTCAATTATGCCAAATTTTATAGTCCGTTTCGATATGGGAAGTGCTACCTAAGCTATTTATACCAGGATCATGTCTGAGTAACTATAACCATTTAACAGTCACCACAGGTGCTCAATCCCAGTGTCATCAAACGCTTTCGAAATGTGCTTGCTCTATATGAGGCTACTGATACGTTCAAATTATACCGATTCTCAGCAATTATTACTGAACCATGCAATAATAATTCACATCGTTGTCGCAACGTTGTAAATAAAACGATTACATTTCCATAACATACAGTTGTCTGTATCATACTATCAAATATTATTCCAATATGAGATTATATTTGCAATTTGGTAAATGTTTAGTTAATAAAACTCATCTGTTTGATTAAATTTGTCTATGTGGTATAACTTTGCTCATATATCAATTATATGAGCCATCGTTCCATGCAGTAGAGAATATATGGTGAATAGTATTATTACATTTAATTCCCTGCGAAGTACAAATCTCACAGAGTGAAATATAACCGAAATATTTATCAACTCACCTGCCGTATATTAAAAGTCTGCAAATTAATCGGTTTAATTTGCACCTGATGTCCCAGAGTGGCATATATAATTGAATAAAATATAATTATTTGCATAACTCTGTACTGTGTCCGTTATGCTGTGTCATAAGGGCCTGTCCAAGCTGCAATATCTAATGTCCGCAAACGGTAAATATAATAGAAAATGTATGGCGCATATAAGTGAAATATATGGCAAATGATGCACATTTACAACACTGCCAAATAATGAAGCAACGATATTTATTTACTACAGTAGGTAATACAATATCATACCATATATGTTCTGTGTTGACCTGTCGTTTAAATACATTTGTATATATTTGTCTTTCCATTTAAACAACATACGTACACCATGGCCCTGATGTGTATGTTAAAACCATGCAAATTATATCCACATATGTTAATATTTACAGATCCGTTTAAACTTTTGCAAATATAACAGTTATATTCACCTTATATTTAGTGGTAATATTAAATAATATCAAATCGAGATTTTCGTGTAGTGCACTACACAAAAAGGCGGATTTCACGTACTGAGGAAATGTATTGCTTATTAATGGGAGAGGCCACTGTTTGCACTTCTTTACATAGATGCCCTCTAGTGCGGATGTTTGTATTTCATAGCGTATGCCCCGTACATTGCAGCTTGGAGAGGCCAAGATGACAAATACATTTACGGGATACATATTATAGATATGGCATCCTATATTTCATATACCCAAAATAGTATGGTCACAGGTATGGAATATTTAGTATCAAATTATATTCCATACAGCAGGAAATGTAAAATAACCAATTATGGCAAGACTGCCTTAAATTTAATCAAATAAAACTCTTTGACTACATTCGAGAGGTATGACAAAGTATTTGTATATATGAATATTTATTTAAATTTAACCTATCGCTGAAATGCAATGTCGAAGTTCCATCAACCGGCTTCTCCCAAGAGGTACGTCTCATACTCGTTCATTATGCTTTTAAACGTCATAAGACGGTAATTCTTTTATATGCCAAATATTAAGATTTGACATCATGAAATGGTAATTCTGATACACGGCAAATATTAAGATTTCATCTAATTTTATCCAGACTGTAAAGAAAACCAAATGAAGCATCATAAGTTATTTCACCGTCTGGTAAATATATGCATATTTTGATGAGAGCAAATATTCAGTTTATCCCTTTCACTGATGGTTATACGGGTATGCCATTCCATTTTATATGATCAGCAAATATATGGCAGAACTGAACTTTTGCAACCAGTTTGGTAAATACTGCAAATATATGCAAATGTTAAGGAATGACTGCGCTGTAAATATATTGGAAATATTTTCATTTACCAACAGTTTAATATCCTTTAAATGTTGTCAATAGTAATATTTCATTTTGCAAATTAATGCAAATATGAAAATGTGATATGGTTTTATTGTGTGTAGGGTATATAATTTTTATTTTGATCATTCAACACGCTCTCGTGGATAATATGAGTGTGTAACACGTGGCATAACACGACAAGTGCAAGGAAAACTGTGTGGGGTTTCTTTGCTTATTTCATACAATGCCAACTACAATGGATCGGTTAGAAAATTCTACTTCTTGGCGATTTCCACTTCGTCGTTTCAGGAATCAGGAGTCACCCTGTAGCATAAGATGGAAACGAGGAATCTATGTAATATATAGGACATCGTAACTCTTCCCAATACAACGTATAAAATAAGCTACGTGATTCACCGGTAATACACGTAGAAATATTACACAATTCAATGTAATATAATTTACAGAAAAATGAAACAGAAGTAAAACTTCATACTGTTCTGTTTCAAATTTGTTAATTAATTAATTTACTATCCATATCCGAGTACCCCACACTCTGGGTAGCGAAGAAATTGAATACACATGTTTAACTTCTCCTTGCTGAAATTCACACAAGATACATATAGGTGCACGATAGTTCCGTTCGATTATTTCTGAAAAAAATCCAACAGCATGCCGTTTCCTCACTCCAACATGTCGAAACGCGAGTATTTTTTCTTGCGTGAACTTCTCCCACAAGCAAAGTTAAAGATCTGATTCTAGCTGTACACTGTATGCATGGTTATAACGCATGTAGCACTTTTGTCTTGGCGAAACATATGTACGTTGTGATTGGTTGATCATTATGTTAGCCTGATAAGCGTAATATGATTAGAATTCTGATTGACAGACAGGTCGGGCCTGCGACTTTTACAGACATTAATCCCTAATACAACCGTCCTCCCAAGATATCTAAAAGATAAACGGGAATATATCATTCGTCTATCGGATAAGCTAAGATGAAGGCCCGGGTTATCGGCATGGTGAAACAAGTTATGCAAGCTCATCTATGGTGGCCAAAAGCAATTAAATCCGAATGTGCAAAGTCTCCAATTTCCAACAATGCCCAGATATCTGTATCTTTATATCAGCGATGATGAAGTGGAACAACAGAATACAGTAGCTCCTACAAGAGACTGTCTAGATAGTGATATTCCTGAAATATCCCGATAAGAGAATTTCGGGTGCATTAAATTTTAAACCAGAGACCGCACAATCACAGTCTCTCGTACCAGGTATAAATTTAACAAAATATGCAAGATTTATCGTTCAAAGAATTGAGCCTAAAGCATATTTTGTCAACTTTTGAAAGCATGTCGTATATCGTTAGTACATTCCACGTTGAAGAATGGGAAGAAAAGTTATTCTGGTGAAGCCGACAAAGGACCTGCACGCCCACTGCGTCAGTAGTATACAAAGCGTAAATCTCTGGGGATTTGTGGAGGACGAAATGTGGAAAAAGAAATGTGGGTTGTAAATAAGGATAGTTTGACGTCACACCAGGAGCTTCAATATGACCCTCCGCCCTTATGGGGTAGTGTAAACGCATGAATATCACTGTCTAGACTGCGCATGTGCACTCCACACCACAAACTCCTCCTTTAGGATGATACCGTTTTAGTATGAAAAAATCTCCATATATTAGATCGAGTCTGTTTTTCTAATATCTGATGTTAGTTTATTGGTAAATTTATAATATAGAAAACCGCTTTTTCTAACCCCAGTAGGGTTGACTGTGACGATTGAATGCAAATGTGCATGATGTATATCCACACGGCTCTAACTAGCCTGTCGGCCCGCCTCGGGTGAACTGGACATCTGGCTATGTTCTATCAGTCAGTGATAGTCGTACAGTGCTATGACAAGTATTAACAAAACAATGCAGGATATGAAATATGTCAATTTTTTACTTGTATATCTCGGTAAATGGTTCTCAGTGGCAGTCTGTTTTGAGTATAATACGTTGTATTTCACTGAACATTGTGTTTATCGTCAAATTTCAATCGCCGTTTTGGGACACCGATTTTGTGTAAAATTGGTGTCTAATCAAACGTTTTCTGTGAACTCAGGAAATTATCTTAGCTCAATTAAGAATACACAAAATATCGAAATGGACCTGGCGCGGTTCAGTGAGATTTTGGCCACCATGGAGATCTCAACGTAGAACATATTCTTATTGACTGTATAGATTTTAAGAGATTCTTTTATCGAGCAGTTATTTCAGATGATCTTTTTAGTCGAGTGAGAGAAGACTGTATCTTAGATTATTTGAGAGAAATCAGTTTGTGGCATGAGTTTTAATGCATGTGCATGTCTTTTGGTGTGTTGTGTTGATTACTTATTGTTTGCTGGGTTGTTGATTTGCTTTTGTTATAATTCATAGAATTTTGTTTAATCGTCGCTATTTAGCTGAAATATTGCCGAACGCGATATTAAACTTAGTTTATTCTCTCTTTCTCTCTCCGTGGCACCATGAGGTGCGCTTTGAAGTGCCAAAATGAAATATCACCTACGAAAGAAAGTTTCAGTTAGCCGGAGGATGGCAAAATAAGGAGCCGAAATATCGAGTCAAAATGAGCCGTACGCTTTTCAGAGCTATTGAAGTATATCATGTCTTATGGTCTGAGTAAGTTCCCCTCTCTAGGTCTTAGGGTGTTTGAATAACAGCATCTTGCTGCAAAATCGCCTATTTCGAACTGAAAACAGCACGTTTTCTCTCCGTGAACACACCAGGCCAGTCTAGAACCAATAACTTCACCCCGAAATATTGGTCGTGTCAGTAGTCAGTTGTTGCCCAAAATATTGCGTATTACACATTATATTATCCCTCCATCACCCCACACCCAACCTTGACAAGCCGCGTTGGGTGTTACAATTCTTGTTTGCTGTTGTCGGCGGTGTTCGCTCTTGTCCAGTCAGAAGCCGCACTATAAGAAACTACCATTGTGTAGTGTCAATCTTCGGCCATGTTCGCTCTCGTTCGTATTCAAATGCCATCCAACTGTTCTAGTAATCTATGAGACCATTTGCTGTCCAAGCCACTCCAATCGTAGTCCACTCTACGATCGCTTCAATACGGCATCCGACAAGATCCATTCAGAGCAAAGATGTTCCCTAGAGATCGATCTAAAAGTTCCTGTTTTCTATTACTCCTCGACTGCGCATAAACACAATGACGTCACTTCCAGTCCAAACCATCTCAACCGTAGTCTACTCGCCGAGAGCTTCAAAATCAGCCAACGGTTTCAAACTTTACCGGGAAATCCCCCGCCAGTCAAGTTACCGGAATTGACCTATCCAAGTTGCTATATCCACCACTTTATCCCTCCTCACCGCGTCCAGACAGGTTTAGACTACACGGCCCACAATCCACACCGAAAATGCGCTTTCTCTCTTACTCTACAAGTGCGCATTCGCGTATCACTGACCCTACCTCAAACGATAGTTCAGTCACCCCCACGTCTTGTTCCGAGTGGGCATCCAGGTTTTTCCTATACCATTCAGAGTTCTGTCCATACGCGCAAAGATGGAGCCACCGCTTGGTTGAACGTGTGCACCCTTACTCCCCTACCACACTATCTTATGGCGGATGCCTGGGTCCCAGGAGTCTCGTTGCATGGGTGAAATCTCCATGTCTCTCACCCCTCTCGTTCTCCGTAAATCGTTCTACTTTCTCTTGGCATGCTCAACCCATTGCGCATGTGCAGGGTCAAAGATCAACTCCGGTCACGATATCTAAAGGTCAATCGACGGCCAGATCTTCTTTCTCTACTACTTAGAATTATATTTCTCAAGGAACAATCCCTCCTTTGGGGGAATGAAACAACGAATTATTCAGCATAAGTGGCAACCAATCTTGAAAACTTTTCAGATGGAAGCAAGAAGGTTACTATCAAAGTGAGAACGTTTATTGATAATCATGAAACACTGGTGATATCAATGCTAATTCTGATCAATATACCCCAATTGATTTTTAATTTTGCTCTATTATGCAGATTTGAACAATCGTACATAAACAACACCGGCGCGTGTCTATATCAACAAGGTTTGCGTGCTATTGTACCGTACTTTTCCGCTAAACAGATAATTGAACATTAAAGGATGTCAATAAAAACGGATATTGTAAATTACAGTGCAACCTAATTAACAGTTAATTGCCTGTTAAAAAACGGTAATTATAAAATACGGTGCAACATTTTACAGTTTAAGACATGTTAAAAAGCGGTAATTGTAAAATACAGGGTAACGTAATTTTACTGTTGAATGTACTGGCACCTTTTCTACCAGTACATTTAACTGTGAATTTACGGTGTGATTTGTAACAGTGTACTGTCTGCAACGTAGCGTACTGGCAATTCTCCGTCCTATTTTTTTTGCAAAAGGCAGTCATTCATTATTTGTCAGAAATGCTCATCATTCTCAGAAATGCAAGAATTTTTAATAATCTATATCTTATTTGGTAAAGTCTTAATGGCTTTTAAAATAACAAATAATGTATTGTGCGGAATGATTTGTAAAGTCTGAAGGCAAGAGCAAAAAAAAAAAAACATGTTACAGTGACATTATCTTATTACCCACGCTTGTAATTATCATGTAAAATATTTCCGTATATTATCAATAAGGTCATAATTATACATTATCAACAGTTACATTTGGTGTCGATGGCGAATCCAGGACATTCCTCCCTTCGAACATCTCCCCCTGTGGACATTTCCCCCTCCTTCCTATATATATTTGTGCTATGACTTCATACGAATGTGAAACACAGTTGAAATATTGACAAAAGCATTTTATTCTTGAATAAGCTTAATCGAACATAAATTTTCCCCAGCTATATTTAAGATAGCGGTACTGTTAACCAGATTTGTATGATTTAATAACAAAATAAAAATGCAACCAAGTTTAAATAAAGCGATTTTGATGATTATCTTTTCAATAAGTTACTTTCAATAAATTTACATGATTTCGAAGAATACCCCATGGTTTCAACGGAGACAAAATAAATGTTGCAAATATGTTGTTTTTTAAAATTTAATCACCAATTTAAATCAATCAGCATGTTTGTTACATAATGTCTGTAACTAGGTAGAATCTATTGTTTAGTTTATCTTTATCCCGAGTTAGCTCATTGCCGGAGTAGAATCAGTCCGTGCATGGCACAAGGAAAGTCATTGTATACAGTTTGTCTTTAAAACCACTGATTACAATACCATTTAACAATCCTCACAGCTTTATTATCCTGATTTCAACCTGCTGCTCGAGTAGAATCAATAATTAGAATCACATAACTATGTGATAGTTATTAACTTATACTGTGTATTTATTGTTTAGTCATGCCAAATTATAGAAAGCAAGAAAAAAGTAAGAAAAAGTCACTTTTGTTACACATTCGTATGAACTCATAGTACACAGATATATATGAAGTGGGATATGTCAGCAGGAGAAATGTCCTCGGGGGGAATGTCCGCGCACCGTCGATGACAGGTCGTGTTTGAGTATTTGAGTTTTTATAAGATCATAATGATTTGTCAAAATTGTGTTCATTTCAAATGTGGTAGACTTACGCTAAGTCTATTAGCTAGAAACTAAATTAATACCTGGAATATGCTGTCCATTTCCATTCCGCCTGGCAATATAGTGACATAAACAGCGTCGGCTGACGTTTTGTTTTCCTTTTTTTTCTTATATATTTTAGCCTGGTTATCTATAGTATGACCATTAAACCGATCTACCTTTTTCAATATCGCAATCTCTGCCGTTACAGTAAATTGAAATATAATTTTGGTTCCAGGAGTCATATTTTTGTCATGCTAAAATGTATACGAAAATCTAATACGGGTGCCCAATATCGTTGAGTCCTTCCATGCCTTAGATTAGCGAAATGCTGGGCTTCTACTCTCGCGCACTGTTTGTGAGATTAAACATCACAGAATATGATGAAGTCGTATTACTTTAGAAAAAGACAATATATAAATGAGGGTGCATACTTGATGTAAGGGAAAGGCGACAATGCATGCATGTACAAGAGCCAAATCTAGGGACAACAAAGTGTCTCGACTCAGTGGTACAAAGGCATTGCCAATAGTTCGTTAAATGAAATATGACGGATAGTGGAACTAATAAAGTACGAAACAAGTTTGTGATCGGATCATCTGATTTTATTTCGATAAAATGCTCACATTTATTATCTCATGTTATACATATCGGAATACACATACCTGTGAGTAACCGGACCTTCTGACAGATTTATATACGGTGAGTAAAAATCTCCCAAACGGGCTTCCTTTCATAGACAAATAACAGACATCATAATTTTACTTGCCATGCAACATGGTCAAGTAGTACACAATTAGTCATTCTCCCAACGTCAGAGTTTTTAGCCTCGAAACCGTCGATAAACAACATAACAATAGGGAATATACAATCTGATGACATGAGAATGACAATTCGTATACTGTCCTAAATTTGACACTACACATGTGATAGAGAATACAATTGGTTTGGATATTAGTAGTCACGAGGGCTTCAAGACGAGACCCTCCATCACCCATTGAGACCAGGAATGGCCCCTGTATAGCTCAAACACACCCCAAAAATGCCCTCTTCGCTACTGCTCCTGGACTCTTCATGACGTCATCTCCATTTCAAAACCCCCATTTGTAGTCTACTCCATGATGCCTTGCAAGGCCCATTTACCCCTCTGCACGCCAAAATATCCTTTCTGTAATACTTCTCAACTGCGCATGCGAACCATGACGTCATTTTCGATTCACGCCAGGCGTAGTCTACTCCACGAGTGCTTCAAGATGAGACCCTGCACAGCCCATTGGACCCAGGATGGCTCACCCATTGCCGAAAAGTACACCTCAATGCTTATGGTAATGCACTCCGTCACTTTCCTGTGAAATTCAACCAATGGCTTCGAGACCACTCCCAAAGTACGCTTCAGCGTGCAAGAAATCGATCAAATACCCACACACTATACTTTGCGCCACAAGAATAAAAATACCCATGGGTTCATGTGAAGTCCATTTTCCAGATTTTTTACATCCTGCAAAGTCTGTTTAAGGGGGGAAGTCCTAGTCTTGGATTCACCCTTCAGTCACCTGATCGACATTGAAGCGCGCTTCAAGTTGAGACCCTGCATGACCCATTTGACCCACGGTTAGCCCAGGTCTATCCACGTGACTGAGAGTGTTTTTTCGCATTTTTTTCATGAAATTCGAAGATTTACGTTTTCTCCGCCAGCCACTGAACTGGAAGTGACCTCTCTACATTGCAATGGCAACCCCTGTACTGGAAGTGACCTTTCATTCAGAAGTGATGTGGCATGATATTTCACCTCTCTTTAAAGAGAAAAACAGTTTAAGCGATACTGGCAGGACTGTTTCCCATATGTGTGAAACTTTTATTCATATGCACATAACTTTTCAACATTACATTGTTAAATAAAATATGTTCTAAATATTTAGAACAGATGTCCACAGCTGACACAGCTCTTTAATTTGGGTATCGATGAAGACTCCCTAATTGCGCTCATTGAAAATAAATCGAATGTTATGTAGGTCGAAAGTCTTATGGATCTTATACACTTACAGTCATTTCAGCTAATAACTGACTGACAATAATTTGTGAAAATATGTCTTCGAAAGAAACAAAATTATGACAGATTTGCTTAAACTGTGATATTTGTCAGCTCTAATACCCCACTTGCTCAAAATTCAAATTATTCCTTTAATAATATACCGAGAACCCGGAGTGAATGCTGCACCAGGGCCTCGTTACTGTTATTAATTGGTTAATTAGGTTGATTACAGAGGGGGGGAGGGGGGGGTCGAGGTAGGGAATAAATCACCTTGTGTAATCAACCTAATTAACCAATTAACAACGGTAATAAGCCCCTGTGTGTTAGTTCACATGTTTCAAACAAAATTCATGTCCCAAAATTTACCAGTATATACTACTCAATTCTTCTGGAAGACTAAGCTTATATACAATATATTTTGACACAAGTGAGTGAGCGAGTGCATAGGATTCAACATAACTTTCAACATTGTTTCAGTCATATAGCCACGAACCATGTAAGCACCACCCAGACATATGGCAAGCCAAAGTGCTTTTTATTCGAGAATTTCCGATATCGGAAATTGAATTCCCGATATCGGAATTGAAATTTCCGATATCGGAATTGAAATTTCCGATATCGGAAATTCATGTCCTTCAATTTCTGATATCGGAAATTGAATTCTCGATGTCGGAAATTCAATTTCCGATATAGGAAATTGCAATTCCCGATATCGGAAATTGCAATTCTCGATATCGGAAATTGCAATTCCCGATATCGGAAATTAGAATTTTCGATATCGGAAATTCGGAGACAATTTCCGATATCGGAAATTCAATTCCTGATATCTGAAATTTAATTTCCGATATCGGAAATTGTCACTGAATTTCCGATATCGGAAATTGCAATTCTAGGTTAAGTAAAGCTTCCAGAGCTTTCATTTCCGATATGGGAAATTCTAATTCCCGGTCATAGACGTGTGTGCGGTTTATCATTCGGCAATTTCACTGCACAAGGGATATAAACGGCACACCCAGGAGCCACCTGTTATTACTTTATAGGGTATAAATCTTTGTCAACTGGAACCCGAATACAATATGGCGTCTTTCTATGTAATGAACTTTGGTGCATCAAACTATAGTACTGGAGTTTCATATGCAGAAAATTTCAAATTTATTTCAAGCGTAATATATTATCAATATCACGGAGTAATGATGGTTAGTCTGTGAAGGTCAATGTTTTACTCACTGCACAGAAAGTAAATTTATGCAGACAAAAATTGATTTTTGACATGCAAGTAGACGACTAATTAAAATGGACAGTTATATTTGTATATTCATGATGATTTGGCATGGTAAGTTTTCGTAAAGCCGATAACATTCTTCTGACTGGTATGCCAATATTAGATTCTGCTTTCATCTTTGGTCGCAGCTAGGATATAAGATGAAAATCGCAAATCATACCATTTTTATTTGTATATTCGTTCTTCTCGATTTCTTTGCATCCGGATAGCTATGACTGTTGTAAATAGAACATGAATAAAACTTAGATACAAATGCAAAAGTTTTACTTTTGATCTCGTCTTTGTGATGTTCTTTCCTCAAGCAAACTCGTGGTTTGAAACACTTTATGAACAAACCCGAATTCGCTTGTGGAAAGTACAGCATGCACACCCTCCATAATGCAGGTAACCAGCTCTGCCAATCTAATTAACATTAAATCCCATCTGCTCCACCATTTGGATATTTGGCTTGTTGGATCTAACCGGCTTGCAGTAACTCGAGCGACAACCACAGTCCTGAGAACTATTCATAGTGCTTTGAAGCAGACATTAATGGTGGAGTAATTTTGATTGGCTCAGCCGAATCAGAAGAACTCAGTTGGGATACCTTTTGATTTTGCCGCTGTCCAGTCATTGTATCGACATAATCCGAGATAGATATGTGGTCTTTGGGTAAGAGGATTAGTCCAAATACGGCCGTGATGTTATAAGGCTGTTAATTCATGGGCTCTCGGAGCACCAAGTTCAACTGAAATAAGTAAGGTTCTATATAGCGTCATAAGGGATTGGAAAGCATTGATAGAATTAATTTATTAAGATTGCCAGCCCTGCATGTAGATGTGAGCAGTACAGCTATTACTCGAAACGTCCTTTTAAAAAGAGAGCCACTGAACGAACGGCGTTCGCGTGTGATACACCACATTCGTGGTATCTCAGTATATTTTGAGGAAGGCCTAGTTTATGCGGATAAAATGATAGAGGATAAACTCTTCGAAGTTACGAGAGGATACTACATTGGGGTCTCCAAAGTCAAAACAAATATACGGAGACGAGATGTAACTTCAAACAAAGGAGACGAAATATACATCACATTGGCTGACGTGTGATTCGCTCAAATAGTTTTTGTGTTAAACTTCACCACAAAGTTGTGTTTATTCTAACACCCATTTGTGTTATTTTCAACTCAATTCTGGTGCTAAAATGGTTTCGACACAATCTTTTTCGCAGTGTATGGGCATATTCGGAACGGTCATGAGGTCACGAAGCTGCTCGAACAGCATATTATGATCTTCGTCCGACGGGATCTTGAATTTGAATGTTTGAGTTGATGGAAATAGAGAATTGAGGATGAATAAAATTATAACAAGTGAATGAAAGAGAAGACCTGCTTCCCTTTATAATATTCCATAATGTGTTACATGGAAAACAAATAGCAGACGTCATCACAGGGGACGTAATTATTTTTGGAATATTAGAAAGTAATTCTTCAATTTGCATTCATTTATTCTCATATTTGGCATCATCAGTTCTCTATATCCATCAACTCAAAACATTCAAACAACAACATTCTTGCAGGAAACAAGCCTATGCTTTTGTATACTATGATTGTCTTTTTGAATTTGGTGCTAATACTGTTATGTGAAAAATGGAATAGGTCTTTGGATTATGGACGCGGATATTCTCTAATGGACGACGGCTGGATTATGGATGACGGACTAGACGCTTGTAATTCTATGCTTCGTCCTGGTGAATTCGTTCTCTGTCATGGTTCGGCTTTGTCAGACGAACAATGATTCGGGATGATGAGTATTGCAGTACCGCTAGCTATACGGGAATATCGAATGGAGGAAACAAACATTCAGTGTTGTTTTATTTAAGTGAATTCACTCTTTGTTGGTATGCAGGGTCGGTGAGGTTTCAAAATTATCTGAAATGGTGATATTAAAACGAATGAGAAAGCAAAAACAGTAGGAAAATTCTAAATCTGCATATACAATTAATTGGTCAATTTTTTTCTCTTCTGAAAGCTGTTTCTCTGGTCTCGCTTTAGGTCGAATTATCATTTCGAACTGACATACCGTGGTCATGACATATCGCATGTGCCTGTAACAAGACTATGTTATGTATACCACAGTGAGCAAGAATGCAAGAATGAACATATGTATGCAATTTATCAACAGAATTACTGCCATTACCCGAACAATATGATCGTATTACTTGGTAATCTTACCTGCCACTATGAGGCGCCGTTTGTGACAATATTGTCAACGACAAATATATAGAGTTGAAACCAAAATATAAAGTCGCCGTTTGTGACAATATTGTCAACGACAAATATATAGAGGTGAAACCAAAAATATAAAGTCGCCGTTTGTGACAATATTGTCAAACACAAATATATTGTTAAAACCTTTGTAAATATATATAAAACGATATAAATAGGGCCTATATATAAAGTTTTTTTTTTATTTTTATAAATATTTTTTGAACATAAATAACGATAGGAAGTTAAGACGTTAAATTTAACGGAAATATAAAGTACACGAACTTGTAAAGTGTACATGTAAACCGGATATGCCCAAAGGAAGCTGCGCAATCGATGTGCGCGCGAGTAATACTGGTTAATCAAAACTGCAACTGGGTTCTGAAGCGAAACTATGACAGCGGTGAAAGCCACTCGCATGTCACAGATGTGTCGAATCAAACAATAAGATCACGTACCTGAACATATATCAGTTCACTGCCATAGTGATTTAGTAAAGGCCTATTCCAATTTTCAACAATTACTGTTATCATTTACAATCGTACTTCAGAGTTATCACATCAATTAGATATAAATACATCTACTTATAAATCACCATAAGGTATCCTAGCCTGCAGCCAATATCACGGCCTGCCCCTTTGATGTTCAATCTGCGATTCCGTCGGCCAAGTCGCTGGTTGCTATTTGCTGCATAGAAACATCAACAGAAGTTGAAATAAAACATGCGCAGTAGTTCTACGTGAAAATAACGATGTATTAATTATGCGCAACACAAATATTAGGCAATTTGAAATCATACTGAATATGAGCATATTTCATTGACTAGAATATGACCATTCATAGCCTAGTTATAGGATTTGGAATTATATTAGCAGGGAGTTTGGTATAAGTACAGCGAATGGGAAACTAATGGCTCATGAGGAACACTACATTGGCCTTTTTTCACTTTTGCGCTGCCTCGAAGCTGTTACTAGTAACTGAGGAATCAGTCGAAGCCGTTTTACCCCTGCGTGCTAATCGCTAATTGATATTGAAGAGCACTTCTGGCCCGATGGGCATCGGTGTTAACCCTATCATATACGGTGACGAGTGAGTGAATAGGGTTTAACGTCGCTTTCAACATTTTTTCAGCTATATCACGACGGGGAAGGGAAGGGAGGGGAGTGGAAGGGGCGGGGGTATACCTACTTGTAACAGCGCAGATCTAATGTTGACATTTTATACTGCTGTCCCACCGAAATATCATGCCGTAGGCAAACATGACACCCCGCTCAGTCACGTTATAGGCCCTACTGACACCGAGCGAACCAGTCCTTGTTCTATCCTCTCAATACTGAGCGTGATCGAGGAAGCAACAAGTTCCATTTTTCAAGTCTTTGGTATGACCCGGCCAGGGATTGAACCCAGTAATTACCGCTTACGAATATCAACAGTTCATTTTATTCAAATTACGTTATACTAACTTAAAACCTAAAAAGTTTGAGATCAAGTAAGCGTATCATGCTATAATAAATGATCTCGTTAATGAAAACGAGGAACGGTGAACGCAACAGTACAATCCACATTGGTGGTTCCCACAGTAGGTGCCATTGTTCTTTCATAATTTGAGAACGGTACGTTTGATGATACAAGCATTGTGCAATCGGTTCCTCATGAGCCATTAGTTTCCACATTCGCTGTACTTATACCAAATTCCCTGCTAATTTTTGTCTTGTTTGGAAATGCGGAAATTATCGAAAAACGATAAATGATACAAAACGACAATATAATTCCAAATCCTATAACTAGGCTATGAATGGTCATATTCTAGTCAATGAAATATGCTCATATTCAGTATGATTTCAAATTGCCTAATATTTGTGTTGCGCATAATTAATATATCGTTATTTTCATGTTTTATTTCAACTTCCGTTGATGTTTCTATGCGGCAAATAGCAACCAGCGACTTGGCCGACGGAATCGCAGATTGAACATCAAAGGGGCAGGCCGTGATATTGGCTGCAGGCTAGGATACCTTATGGTGATTTATAAGTAGATGTATTTATATCTAATTGATGTGATAACTTTGAAGTACGATTGTAAATGATAACAGTAATTGTTGAAAATTGGAATAGGCCTTTACTAAATCACTATGGCAGTGAACTGATATATGTTCAGGTACGTGATCTTGTAGTTTGATTCGACACATCTGTGACATGCGAGTGGCTTTCACCGCTGTCATAGTTTCGCTTCAGAACCCAGTTGCAGTTTTGATTAACCAGTATTACTCGCGCGCACATCGATTGGCAGCTTCCTTTGGGCATATCCGGTTTACATGTACACTTTACAAGTTCGTGTACTTTATATTTACGTTAAATTTAACGTCTTAACTTCCTATCGTTATTTATGTTCAAGAAATATTTATAAAAATTAAAAAAAAAAAAAAGTTTATATATAGGCCCTATTTATATCGTTTTATATATATTTACAAAGGTTTTAACTATATATTTGTGTTTGACAATATTGTCACAAACGGGGACTTTATATTTTGGTTTTACCACTATATATTTGTCGTTGACAATATTGTCACAAACGGCGACTTTATATTTTGGTTTTAACTCTATATATTTGTCGTTGACAATATTGTCACAAACGGCGCCTCATATGCCACTATACAAGCAATATAATAATCTCAGTGCGAGTCCTAGTCAGAATGCTATGTTTCTGTTGTGTAACTGATGGAAATCTTAAATTGATATAGATAGGCTTTGTTCCGGTGTTATACAAAAGTTGACGAAAAGAGAACCATTATCTACTCAAGACCAGTCATTTCACCACTAATCACTACACGTTCAGTGACCAAATACAGTTTGGATTCATCAGCCACAATTTTATGTTGAGAAGAGAAGGCATCAGATAAGAAGTTACATAATATTTTAAGCCTCATACATTTGTTTGCTCAAGTTTAGCCTGCAGACAGGCTAACAATAT
The DNA here is from genome assembly GCA_036873755.1 of Hanleya hanleyi. NCBI lineage: Eukaryota > Metazoa > Mollusca > Polyplacophora > Lepidopleurida > Hanleyidae > Hanleya > Hanleya hanleyi. Next base: position 11,089 of record JAVTVY010002772.1, on the reverse strand, counting down.
GCCAGTGTGACAAAGCGATTAGACACCAATGATTAAATAATCACGAATGATCCTTGAATCCAGCAAGCTAAATATTTACCAACCTTGTCAGATAACAACTTACTGGCAGATCTAACTGAATAAAACTCTACAAAAGCTGTCTTATATCGAACTGCAACTTCCCTGGCTCATTCTGGCTGATTGTTTTCCCCAAATCATGTTTCCAGATATGTTTCCCAGGAATGATATATAGAGGATTTTCATAATCATTCTGTATTTTCAGGAAGGAAATAATGTACTTGTATTAAGTACACATAACACATCAAACTTGTAAATAATGAAGCACTCGTATTAACAATGTATTAACTACATACTTTATGGAAATCAGTATAAAGGATATAAATACAGATCGCCATGTGTTAAAAATCGCACTATATAAGAAAAACCCGTCTATACAAAGTTAATAAACTTCGATCATGCATCTATTGTCTAGATAACATTTCACTATCTGCTGGGCTATGATAATTGCTTGTGTTCAATTATGCCAAATTTTATTGTCCGTTTCGATATGGGAAGTGCTACCTAAGCTATTTATACCAGGATCATGTCTGAGTAACTATAACCATTTAACAGTCACCACAGGTGCTCAATCCCAGTGTCATCAAACGCTTTCGAAATGTGCTTGCTCTATATGAGGCTACTGATACGTTCAAATTATACCGATTCTCAGCAATTATTACTGAACCATGCAATAATAATTCACATCGTTGTCGCAACGTTGTAAATAAAACGATTACATTTCCATAACATACAGTTGTCTGTATCATACTATCAAATATTATTCCAATATGAGATTATATTTGCAATTTGGTAAATGTTTAGTTAATAAAACTCATCTGTTTGATTAAATTTGTCTATGTGGTATAACTTTGCTCATATATCAATTATATGAGCCATCGTTCCATGCAGTAGAGAATATATGGTGAATAGTATTATTACATTTAATTCCCTGCGAAGTACAAATCTCACAGAGTGAAATATAACCGAAATATTTATCAACTCACCTGCCGTATATTAAAAGTCTGCAAATTAATCGGTTTAATTTGCACCTGATGTCCCAGAGTGGCATATATAATTGAATAAAATATAATTATTTGCATAACTCTGTACTGTGTCCGTTATGCTGTGTCATAAGGGCCTGTCCAAGCTGCAATATCTAATGTCCGCAAACGGTAAATATAATAGAAAATGTATGGCGCATATAAGTGAAATATATGGCAAATGATGCACATTTACAACACTGCCAAATAATGAAGCAACGATATTTATTTACTACAGTAGGTAATACAATATCATACCATATATGTTCTGTGTTGACCTGTCGTTTAAATACATTTGTATATATTTGTCTTTCCATTTAAACACCATACGTACACCATGGCCCTGATGTGTATGTTAAAACCATGCAAATTATATCCACATATGTTAATATTTACAGGTCCGTTTAAACTTTTGCAAATATAACAGTTATATTCACCTTATATTTAGTGGTAATATTAAATAATATCAAATCGAGATTTTCGTGTAGTGTTCTGCATGGTCGAGCACGCATCGTTACAATGACAAATGTTATCAGAATTACCATAAAAGAGATTATTCAAGCATGTATAATACCCAGACTCAAAAGTCGTGCTGTAAAACGTTGTTGGTCATGATTGGTTTCGATATAGTAACAAAATGTATGTGGACAATCCTGCCAACTAGCTACTGGGAAGCGTTTATTGGCTCAGAAAATGATGACGTTACAATTAACCCATCTTTTTTTAAATTTCGCTACCCGCTCCAGTAGAAGTGGCATCACAATACTAAAACAAAGCAAACAAAGGCGATAACAAATTTCTGACCAAATAGCGGATTCCATTGTGATCCTGTTTAGCCTGTTAACAGCTAGATTCGGAAGCCCGTTATTAAATCCAAGATGGCGTTCATGCTGTGTCATCGTTTGTCATTCATATAGGCGCCATAGGAAGAAAATGTATTTATGGCATATATGGTCACAAAATGTTGGTTGACAACAGAATCATCCAGTTACTCTGAAGTGTTTATTTGGCTCTAACGCTGTTATGCAGCCTAGCCATTTTCCAGCTGGAAAATAGCCGCTCTAAGTAGGGAGGACAGGACCGGATGGCTTTGGTGTCGACATTGATACTTATGAGGTCACACAACATCAAGACATAACACTTCCTCTCGATATATGCTTTTAATGTGTTTTTTTTCTGTCCTCAAGTGCTTTTCTAACATTGGATTCCACAGATGCGTACTTTAAATTCATAAATACTTCCGTCAGATTATGCAGGACAGCATAATTATAGAAACTATTGAATGAGCACAGACCTGGTATCATGCGAATATACTTGAGCCAAGTCTGCGGTGACATGTTACCTGGTTACGGTGTATTGAAATCTGATATTTTCATGTGTGTTCTATGGTGATAAAGTTTGCCTTGAATTGAACAAACAACAAATTTAACTTGTGTGACAGATAGCCTCACATTATCGGCATTTTGAACCATTATGTAAACCATAATGCTGTCTGTCGAGGATTATTCAAATAGATTGAATATCGGCCAAAGACGATCAGCTATGGTGTGTGTGAAACCGCTCAGCTCTTGAGTAATCACTTGAATTAGACCAATAACATTCAAGTCTACCGTCTTGTATGCCTTAATAATTTGCTTCAGTGAGTATTATGTAAATAGACTCAAACAAGGCCCATCAATAGATAGATGAATCTAGGGTGAAAGTTCGACATTTTTACTGTCAGCTAAAGGCGTAAAAATGAAAAACATGGTACAATATGAACCCGTGTGGTTGGCATTTTCAATTTAACAATCATATTCTCAACTGCAGATGGCAGAGTCGAATCAGAATGAGAATAATGTGATACGCTAAGATGTAACAGTTTGTACTCTGCCTGAAAAATAATACAATACCGAGAAAATGAAAGAAAAAACAACACGATTTTCGGCGGACTTCTTTTGGACGCCATGTTGAATTACTGTCGTGTTTAAAACTGAAGACTAAGGAAATACATTGGAAGTGGTGTAAGGTGACAGGCTTTGATGTAAGACCCCTCAGTTCTTACAGTCCACACAATACGGTAAGAAGAATGCTTCACACTATGCGGGTAATATGAAAAAGCAAGATTTACAGATGACCCCACATGAACGTCATTTTGAATTTTGCCATCATATCTTAATCTTAAGGAAATGCATATAGATTTAAAATTGACTTCACGAATATATTTTAATATAGGTTATCCACAGTTTTTTAATTTTGACTTTTGAGATCGTCGATGAAACAACAGGAAAACTCTTATTCATTGTTCGCAGAACTGTATTTGTCAGAAACCAATTCAAATGCGTTATTAATATCGTAGGTTGCAATAGTAACATCGTTTCAATCTATGTTTTAAACCTTCTCTTCAAAATATTAATTAACTGATCAATTCCCCTAAAAGTAAATGTGTGATCAGTGGACGGCGTGGTGAATGATGCTGTATTTATATGAAAAGAAAGGAAAATGTTCGGTTATGTCTGAAAAGAAAATAACAGACATCAAACAAACATCGTGAAAATTTTGAATTTGTCGCCGATTTAGCACTAACCCGAGTTGGTTTTGTTATCTTGGAAAAAAGTAATGCCATTTCATTATTTCCAAAACCTGCCTGGAAGGTTTGTCAGTATTGAATAAATTAAGTCTCCCATAATGATACATTTTCCTCTTTCGGGTCTGGGCACGTTCATGAGTGGTTGGAGGTTTTTGTTAAAGATTTGTAAATTTTTATCCGGTAGTCGATAAATAATCTAAACTGTATACGATTTATCATTAGTCTGGATACTAACGAAAAGTGATTCGTATTCACCATCAGTTTCGTGATACCAAAGATTTTCAACAACAGTTCAATTATCTATACTGTTATTAGCGTACAAGATTAGGCCGCCTCTTTTTCTTGTCGATCTGCAAGAACAAAATGGTTGATAGCCGGGAATGTCGAATAGCTTTTCTATTGAGGGATATTGTCAGGATTCGGAGATACCAATAACCGAAAAATCGAAATTTAATTTACAGCGAAGACTTAGAATTTTAGAATAATGCTTTCGCAAACTTCAGGCATTGAAATATATCACAGAAAAGATACATCTACATTAATATTGTCACTATCGACATGAGATTTAAGAGTATCTTCGATACAATATTTCGATTGGAGGATATTAACATCCTTCTAGTGAGCATTTCATATTGATTATCTTCAGTTGCGTAAGTATCATTGTCAATATCGTTCAATTCCAAAAGATTATATAGTTTAACTGTACGTAATATTCTCTGTCGAAGAGAAGCTGTGGGCACGGTCTATGGGAGGTAACTCTAGTCAAAAAGAATAAAAGTTAACTGAGGTTGAAACACCTTTTGGTGTCCGGTCATTGAGTGTAGGTCATTTTGGCAAATCCAATTTCATTCAATCAACAGTCGCCACGTCACAGACCTACGTCAAGCATATGCGACTATTCAAGTAACATGTGGTCTCTGCTGAGGGACTGTTGATGAGAAAACATTGTTTTCATCATCCCGGCTGATAAAAAAACAAATTTTGTCAAAATTTTCAGAATATTGATCAGGTGGGAGAATCGATTTCCTCTTTCTAAAGAAAGTAGTTGCGACGGTGGATTAATAGGAACACCCTTCCCATTGTCCATATCAGCAATAGGGTAAAGGTCAAAATAAAAACTGTTTACTAACGTGCGAAAATGAGAAAACTGTTTCAAAATATTGACATCAAGATGTGTGATCACTGTGATGGAAGCTGGAACTGTAACCGCCTATACATGAAATGAAAATATTTCCGCACGAAATTTAGGCAAATCTTCCTTCTGTATTTCGGCGATATGTTGAGACAAAGATTCGATTCCATACATTGGTTTTCAAAGTTTCAAGTTCAATTCCTATAGAGGCATACAATTTTGCAAAACGCCCACTTTTTTTGCCAGATCAGCTATTTCTCCAGAGTCAATATCGGGTTGAGGAATTTCACGCACATAGACAGCGGTGAAGGCCACCATATTTATTGGATTTTCTGTATTTTTCGAGTCATTCATAATTTTCCCGAACTCATAAAGACCGGAATTAATCAGATGTGTCACTATCAAAGTGGTATAGAATCACAGTAAAAATGAAATGCTACTTTAAGAACCAAAAAGATCTTATTTTTTCTCACATTTTTTCGAGAGTCACGCAAGAGTATTTTCTTAATCAACAACGATATTTTAAGAAAATCTATCTCCATTATTATCAAAATTACTTAAACAAGAAACATTATTTCTCAAACAGGAAACATTATTTCTCAAACGAGAAAATAATAGTTAAAATTTCCAATTTCAGAAAAAAAATCTTGCGTGGCTCTCACTTTTTTCTTACTTGTTTTTCCTTAAATAAGATAAAATCTCAATAAAGAGAATCTAAGAAATTAAGAACAACTGAGAAAAATAGCAGGAGCGAGACAAGATATTTTGCCCAGTTAATAGATCTCCCTTAAACAAGAATAGCTTGAAAATTAAACGAAATATTGGCGATGAGTGATATATCAGGTACCGGTACTGAGCTAGTATGTGTTCACTGATTCGTAGACACAGGTTTGTAGGGCTGATAATGGGCCCTTAACTCTTTACTCCACAGCGATTTTGCTACCATTGTCCCATAAGAAGCCATTTGACGCCCCATTCTATTCCGTAATGACGCCATTTGACGCCTCAAATAAATTAATAAATTCATTAGTTTAACTCGATAACAATTATGTCAAGCAGTATAAAATATGTTAAATGATTTATCCTTTTCCATGTGAAGGTAAAAATATACCTCCAAAGAATTGATATGTATGTGACAGATTACAGGTGAACATTCTATAAGGGTAGCAGCCCAGCATCCATTCAGAAAGTGGCGTCATATGACGTGAAAAATAGTAAAGAAACTAAACTTCCCCAAGATAACTGAATTCGCCTGGAAATATACTGAAAATAGAATAGTTTTTTTTTAAATTTTATTTTGAAGATAATCTTTACCTTACTGGTACCCGATATTCCCACATTTACACGCCAAAACTAATTCACGTCGTTGGAAGTAGGATGGCCATTCTACACATATGACGGATTTGTTAGAGGAGAGCTAAACACACACCTACTTAGGACATCGTCTTACCCGACAGTCTCTTCTAACCCAAGCCAGACACTCTACCAGAAATTATCCGTCGACTTGCTGAAGGGTTAACCCTATCTGGTCTGAGGTTTTTTCTGACGCTTGCAGGCTTGATGGGGCATTTCGGTCATCTGATTATTTTTCTTATCCCTTGAGCTATGGAGGTGAAACTTACCATACTGTACCCTTGGGTCAAACTCTCCAGAAAACGTGAAAAAATGGTAATTTTTTTTTTATTTATGTAATTTCTCCGCGAAGACTGCACAATAATTTAGTAAATATTAATCTAATGTAAAATAAAATAATTTTTGTCCATTTTTGCTGGAGGGAAAGCAGAAATTTTAAAGAAAAATGACGAAAACATCATTTTCTGGTACCACACGTCGCCGCCATCTTGAATTTACCCAAGATCCTCAGCTGGGGGTTAACAAGCGGACTCATAATGACCCCAATATCATAAATCACAAAGTTACGGAGTGTCAGTTCTCATTTTTTTGTCGTTCCAGACATAGCGCAGAAAGTTTGGTAGCGGGGCTATAAAGCCCCCTCCCCCCGGGACCTGTTAGGGTTAAAGGATGCTCGGACAATTTTACTGCAATACATTTGGAAGGTTTGATAGACGCTTTAATTTTACTTTATGCGAAAGGTTGATTGATAATTGTTCAAATTTCGTGATTCAAGTCTATATTGGTGAACTGTGAAAGCAACAAACAGGACTTCCCGTGTTTGATAGGCAATGGATATCTATATACAAAACAGAAACTCTCAACCACATAGATGATAGAACAAATAGAAATGAATCGCTTTGGGCAGGAAATTGCATATTTCACACACGCATTTTTTTATCTACTTATCTGAGGCTTTTCTTGACATGAACGACATAGTTTTGTTTCATCGGTTTTGTTGTGTATCCTCGATGATAAGATTCTGCTAAAACAATTAATATAATCGATATGTACTAAAACAATCCATTTTAACCCTACATGGCAAAATGCAGAAAATTGATGTTTTCGTCATTTTCCTTCAAAATTTCTGCTTTTCCGAGATGAAACATGAGCAAAAACTATTTTATTCCACATCACATAAAGATTTACTAATTTGTCACGCACTTTTCGCGGAGAAATTGCATAAATAAAAAATACAAACAATCTGAAAATAAATTCGACCAAAAATGCCATTTTTCAAGTGACGTCACTGTTACGTCATCAAAGCGGCCATATTGGACTTTTTTTCATTTTCTGGTAGATCTTGACCCAATGATATATTGTGGTAAGTTTCAACCCCATAGCTCATGGGTAAAAACGAAATAATTAGGGCGCGGCCCCAGGCCTGGACAAGTCTCAAAAAGCCCAGGCCAGATAGGGTTAATTAGTCGTCTATTTCAGAGATTGTGAAAAAAAATCAATGGTTGGCTTGGCTTAAATTTTCATTTTTTAAGAACAAACTGAAATCTTCAAAGTTACATCATTCCTCCGTGATATTTATAATAAATACGCTTAAGAATCTTTTCCGTGTAAATATTTATTTCATGTATACACTGCCAGAAGCATATGGTCGCTCTGACCAGGTATTTCATGGTACAGACGTGTCCGACTAAGTTCTGCATGGTCGAGCACGCATCGTTACCATGACAAATGTTATCAGAATTACCATAAAAGAGATTATTCAAGCATGTATAATACCCAGACTCAAAAGTCGTGCTGTAAAACGTTGTTGGTCATGAATGGTTTCGATATAGTAAAAAAATGTATGTGGACAATCCTGCCAACTAGCTACTGGGAAGCGTTTATTGGCTCAGAAAATGATGACGTTACAATTAACCCATCTTTTTTTAAATTTTGCTACCCGCTCCAGCAGAAGTGGCATCACAATACTAAAACAAAGCAAACAAAGGCGATAACAAATTTCTGACCTAATAGCGGATTCCATTGTGATCCTGTTTAGCCTGTTAACAGCTAGATTCGGAAGCCCGTTATTAAATCCAAGATGGTGTTCATGCTGTGTCATCGTTTGTCATTCATATAGGTGCACTTTTCTAGCGACATAGGAAGAAAATGTATGTATGGCATATATGGTCACAAAATGTTGGTTGACAACAGAATCATCCAGTTACTCTGAAGTGTTTATTTGGCTCTAACGCTGTTATGCAGCCTAGCCATTTTTCAGCTGGAAAATGGCCGCTCTAAGTAGGGAGGACAGGACCGGATGGCTTTGGTGTCGACATTGATACTTATGAGGTCACACAACATCAAGACATAACACTTCCTTTCGATATATGCTTTTAATGGGTTTTTTCTGTCCTGAAGTGCTTTTCTAACATTGGATTCTACAGATGCGTACTTTAAATTCATAAATACTTCCGTCAGATTATGCAGGACAGCATAATTATAGAAACTATTGAGTGAGCACAGACCTGGTATCATGCGAATATACTTGAGCCAAGTCTGCGGTGACATGTTACCTGGTTACGGTGTATTGAAATCTGATGTTTTCATGTGTGTTCTATGGTGATAAAGTTTGCCTTGAATTGAACAACCAACAAATTTAACTTGTGTGACAGATAGCCTCACATTATCGGCATTTTGAACCATTATGTAAACCATAATGCTGTCTGTCGAGGATTATTCAAATAGATTGAATATCGGCCAAAGACGATCAGCTATGGTGTGTGTGAAACCGCTCAGCTCTTGAGTAATCACTTGAATTAGACCAATAACATTCAAGTCTACCGTCTTGTATGCCTTAATAATTTGCTTCAGTGAGTATTATGTAAATAGACTCAAACAAGGCCTATCAATAGATAGATGAATCTAGGGTGAAAGTGCGACATTTTTACTGTCAGCTAAAGGCGTGAAAATGAAAAACATGGTACAATATGAACCCGTGTGGTTGGCATTTTCAATTTAACAATCATATTCTCAACTGCAGATGACAGAGTCGAATCAGAATGAGAATAATGTGATACGCTAAGATGTAACAGTTTGTACTCTGCCTGAAAAATAATACAATAACGAGAAAATGAAAGGAAAAACAACACGATTTTCGGCGGACTTCTTTTGGACGCCATGTTGAATTACTGTCGTGTTTAAAACTGAAGACTAAGGGAATACATTGGAAGTGGTGTAAGGTGACAGGCTTTGATGTAAGACCCCTAAGTTCTTACAGTCCACACAATACGGTAAGAAGAATGCTTCACACTATGCGAGTAATATAAAAAAGCAAGATTTACAGATGACCCCACATGAACGTCATTTTGAATTTTGCCATCATATCTTAATCTTAAGGAAATGCATATAGATTTAAAATTGACTTCACGAATATATTTTAATATAGGTTATCCACAGTTTTTTTAATTTTGACTTTTGAGATCGTCGATGAAACAACAGGAAAACTCTTATTCATTGTTCGCAGAACTGTATTTGTCAGAAACCAATTCACATGCGTTATTAATATCGTAGGTTGCAATAGTAACACCGTTCCAATCTATATTTTAAACCTTCTCTTCAAAAAATTAATTAATTGATCAATTCCTCTAAAAGTAAATGTGTGATCAGTGGACGGCGTTTTGATTGAAATTGTAGTTTAAGGGCCGCTTCCCATTCGGATTTTTCGGCCCATCAACTCAATGTTTTATTTGAATTTCGCGGTACATTACTTTATTTATTGAATTTCTTTTCCAGTGCTAAATATATAAATAAATGAATAAATAAATAAATAAATAAATAAATAATAAATAACAATGAGAGATTAGTGGGAGATATAAATAGAAGTAAATAAGAATCGTTATATGTACAAGTTCGTAAGTCTCTTTTTGGTTTTTGGTTAAGTTATACTGGTAAATATGAAGAAATTGATTGAAATTGTAGTTTAAGGGCCGCTTCCCATTCGGATTTCGCGGCCCATCAACTCAATGTTTTATTCGATTCTCGCGGTACATTACGTTGTTTATTGAATATCTTTTCCAGCGCTAAATATATAAATAAATAAATAAATAAATAGATAGATAATAAATAACAATGAGAGATTAGTAGGAGATATAAATAGAAGTAAATAGGTATCGCTATATGCACAAGTTCGTAAGTCTCTTTCTGTTTTTTTTTGTTTTTTTTTTGTTTTTTTTTTTGTTAAGTTATACTGATAATTGTGAGTTCACTGTAATCGCGAGTATGATTCCTTTGTCTTCGTACCCCATAGTACGCACAAAGCCGTCCAGAAAAAACTGGGAGAACCAGGGCGTCTTCAGGGTTCTTAGAGCCGACTTCCCGACTGACGCCCTCGGGAACAGGGGGGGTCCTTCCACAAATCTGTGCCTGTAACAATTGCTTGGAGTGTGTATTGGGGTACAGAACGGCAGGTCTACGTTCTATATTGCGTGAAAGTCAAAGGATCATATTCTGTGTTGAGGCGTCAGTTGGGTAACATCAAAGGGTTAGCGTGTCCGGAGTGGTCTAGGGTCGAGTATTCTGATTCTGGGTGTTCTTGCTATGCGGCGTTGTCACTCAAGGCGCTGTTAGTATTCTTGTAATCGTCATCCGTCTTCTGTTTTAGGTCTTGTCCAACTCGTCTATGGTCTTCGGTGTGCCTGTATCATATGAAATAGGAGGCTTGTAGCCATTCTTGTTTTCTATTGTTTTTCGATGCAATAATTTGATATATCTTCCTCACAACAACAGGCACCCCCGACCGTCGGTCACATAATATGAATAGCAATATATAATTAAGTGAGTAAATAGATGGACAAATGGATAAATAACTAAACATTTCGATGGATTCAGTACTTGGTGAATACACAAATAAACAGCTCTATATTATTTCTGAATGCATTATCGTTTGATGGCCATAAAGAATTTGTAGGACAATGA
>JAVTVY010002770.1:0-34344 GCA_036873755.1 Hanleya hanleyi | reverse complement strand
TTTGTATTATCTTATGATCGAAATTACTCCTCTGCAAGTGCTTATATTATAAATGAAGTATTTTGAAGTACTCTGATGTATTAGAAACTTTTAAAGACTGGGAAAACCAAAGCGCTAGGCACATCAATTTCATATTCGATAACATCCTTACCTATCTTCCCTTGATTGTGACATCACTCACATCAGATCAGCTACCTGAAGACTGACTGTTAAAAAGGCATGTTCTCATGATGTAATTTGTTACACAGTGACACTGGTAGTAATGACCTGAAGTGTGTGACAAATCACATGTAGCATTGTGATTAAAATCTTATGTACTTTCTCACAATGCCACTCATGTACATGTATATGCTACTAGTTGTTGCTACACAGGGTGCTAAATAGCCCTTTGCCCGGTTGCCCAGGGCAACCTAAATTTCCTTTGGGCAACCAAATTTTGCCTGAATTGCAATGCAATTGGATGTGAGGGTTGCCCGTGCTTGCCGGTGGGCAACTAGAATTTGTTTTTCTATTTCATACCCTGCTACAAATCAGACCAGGAGACGAGCCGTTACAGAGTCATCAGGTTGGGCCACTCAGCTCACCTGTTGTGACTTTTATCACAAGCTAATTCAAAACAAGGGCAGATAAACACTGTGAATTTCCATATCAGAATTCTGTAGTGCTGAGACACATACACCAACGGTGCAATTTCCAAAAGATATTACGGAGATATTTCAAATATAAAGAAATGAAGCATGATTTGCTGATATTTCCATCCCTTAACTAACCAGTACAGAATATAACAAGGCAGGGCAGACCTGTATGCAATGGGCATGAGGGTGGGTAGGGTTGCGGTTGTTTTTCAATCTCAGAAAAAGTTAAGAAACGGAATATTGTCCTTTTTCAAGATGTTCAACAACTTTAATAAGTAACTTTACTTCACAAATATTTGAGATATAAGTTTGCTGCTTCTCAGCATTGCCATTATTGAGAACAAGCAATCCATGAAAAGTTGACACAGTTTGACCTGGTGACCTGGAAAAATATGGGTCAATCGCTGTGAGTTTGAATAGACTTCTGCTATGTGACCACATACACTGTGCTATAAAGTCCTAGGCAGTCTTTCTTGAAATATGAGATAAAATAGAGACATATGTACAGATTATGTAAATTTCATGATGACGATAACTCAATGTTAATTTTTGGCCGAGGGGTAAAAGAAGCATTCCAATGTCAACTCCTGTAAACTCACCGGACACCCTGAGGTGCACGACTGTGTATCATGCCAGATTCATTGTCAACTGATTTCTACAGCTTATAGTAATCAGTGAAACAAAACTGAGCCATGATAAATGCCCCAATATGAGGAATGTGATGAGCAGTAATAAGTTTTTTTCATCAGCAGTCTGTATATATGCACATGTTACAATATTTGCTGCATTATTCAGGTCAAATACATAATTATTATGAACTCATATATAATGAAATGCATTGAATCAACTCCGCAATGTACATTGTTACATGTCTCGAACTTCTAATGCTATGTCTAACAACAAAATGACATTTCTTACCATGTGTTATAAAAATCCTTAGTTTATCATCACCGCTATTTCTCATTTAACGAAACAATGTCCCAACGAATGAGGTTTGTCAAATTAAAAGAACTTCAAAATCATGTTAATTTTGAAAAAAAAGAAGAAAAAAGTCATATGCACCCAATACTATGGCACCTAATGGTTTCTGTTACATATAAGGGGAGATAATAAGATGTACATGTACAGTAAAAGATATATGCATCTATAGGTAGTTAATAGCTTCTCCTATGTAACTTTTGTTCCTACGAAGTAGGCTACAGATCGCAAATTGTCCGGTAATGAGTGAGTGAGTCAGTCAGTCCATCCCAATCCTTTCGTCGGCAAAATAAGGAGAACTGTTGACATTAGAACCTTGATTTTTGGCATGAACGTGCATTAGGGCGTTGTTACCAGCAAGTTCTGAGCTGACCGAATTCTGATGAAAATTTGATTTATAATTAATTTTTTAATTATTTATTGATGGCTCAGCGAGTGCACTGTCATGCCCATTGGGAATCCTTGGCTGTATGTTTCACTGTATATATAACACAGTACAAAACCTGGTGGGATATGCCATCCGTAATTGTTTTGAGAGCTAGAGATCACAGCAGTGTAGCTGGGTCACCCCCAATAGGCCTATAAACAGATCAGAACTAACAGTCTGATAGGCTTGGGATTCGAGAATGCAGTTAATACTGCCATGGTGTAATAATTAAATTGTTCTTAGAGGTCAGAGCAGGGGAGACAAAAATAAACAGATCTGTCTGGGAGTTAAAAAAATATCACAACAGATGGTACTGGTATTACATTAAACCATCGACAGTGCAGATTCTATGAGTTCACATGTTGACGTCTTTATTAATTTATTACCGTTCCAGGGGACATTTGAACAGCTGCCGTTAACTTGAGAGACACACTTTTGCTATATACACACATGTTTTGATTAATTGCTACATTATGGGAAACGAAATTAAACAGATATGTAATCAGTATTAAGAGGCTGTATTTGAGATGCTAAGTACAATCCTCAAATTCTACATTCATCAGATTGCCGATACCCAAAATGTGTTTTCTCATATATCTAGATAACAACGTGATGTAGAGATGCTATTTATTCGTCTTTGTACCGGTCATGCCGAGAAGGTGTTGGTCTTGAGTTGAATTACCGTAAACTACATAAATGCTACCTTTCTACTATAGGACTATATACATGAGCAGTGTGACTAACGTCACAGGACCTACGAAGTAGAGTAGGCATTAGGACTCGAACGCGAATTGAACTCTTGGAAATCCCCACCCCCAGTTGAAATCCTGCCTATATTAAGATGGGCACCGCCGAAGTCAGAATCGCCAGTGATTTTCATCAAAAATCACCAGAAATTTTCATCAAAAGTAGGTCAGCTCAGAACTTGTTGGTAACAGTCTCCTAATGCGCCTTCATTCCAAAAATAAATAACGATCGCCGATTTAATTTTACAATTTTTTAAGTAAAGGAAACAGATTGATTAATAAAAAGTTCAGTAGATTTCAAGCTTTACGTGTGAAAATACATTTACATCTCTTTAATGGTTTTCAGTGCCCTTGTCCAGGATCAAAACAACCTTTTGAATCGCATTATTTTCCCAACAATACAACAAATTTTTATATATAGTACTGTAGTAGAAAGGTGGCATTTATGTAGTTTACGGTAATTCAACTCAAGACCAACACCTTCTCTGCGCAAGATAATAATGATTCTATGTCATTCTCCTGAGCATAACCGGTACGAAGACGAATAAATAGCGTCTCTACATCACGTTGTTATCTAGATATATGAGACAACACATTTCGGGTATCGGCAATCTGATGAATGTACTATTCCGGTTTTCTTGTTTCACATTATATTCTGTGACGGTTGATCGGTGATTTTCTTCATTGATAAACATTAAACCACCTCAGCTTCGTTGTGTGAATCGGAATTGCATTGCTGTGACACACCAACACACTCCGTGGCAGTGATTCTGTATCCCCCAATCAAGGAATCAAAATGGATCAAGATTTGAAATGACAAGAAAAATTTAGACATATTTCGTTTACACATGTAATTTTTTAATAAAATTATATCCCAGTGAGATATATAGTCAATATTAAAGAGGTACAAAAAAACCTCAAAGTATGTGCTCATATTTTCACATCATGATCAAAGTTACTTTATCTAGTTAAATTCTACCCAAAGAAAATAAATTAAGACCCTTTAAACATGCCGTCATGGCTTTGTTTCACCCTCGGTAAACTTTTATCTTGTTGCTCACACAGACTAATCTGAAGGATGATACCACATCTTTCTTTCTTCTGCTGGGTTATTGCACCAGGCTGACTTAATTGGTTGATGTAGGATATTTCACAACCAGTGGGAAATTTGACCTGAATTTGAAGCCTGATGTGGTGTGTGATGAAATGTTTGGATGTGAAATAAGATACACGTTGAAGGCCACAGTTTACATATATCTATAACAATATACTGAATTGTGTGTATTGAGGCTGGCAAGTTGGTAATAGCAGTGTAGATAAATGCACTAACAAATGATGGAAAATTAGCATTTCCTATTTCATACATGATAATATAGCCCACCAAAACGTTTACACATAGATTAGCTATGACCAGGAGTTCGGTGCGCGTCGGAGTCCTAGTGCCCACCCTACTTCGGATGTCGGATAGCACAGTGGTAAATTTAACAGACCTATGACAGAAGGTAAATGTACGTTTTCATTACTATGCTTATTGCATCAGCTTGGGACCTTCGTCTATTAGACTGAATTCACTCATTTATCCATTGGTTAAATGGACCCCGTTTACACAAAGTCTTGACCGGGCTCAAAGTCGCTTAACTTCGCTGATTTTACCAGAACCGGTGTGTCGTGATATGCCGTATTAGGGAGCCTTCAAATGTCACAGTGAAACATACAGCCAAGGGTTCCCGATGGGCATGACGGTGCACTCGCTGAGCCATCAATAAATAATAATAAAAAATAATTATAAATCAAATTTCATCAGAATTCGGTCAGCTCAGAACTTGCTGGTAACAATGCCCTAATGCACGTTCATGCCAAAAATCAAGGTTCTAATGTCAACGGTTCTCCTTATTTTGCCGACGAAAGGATTCGGATGGACTGACTGACTGACTGACTGACTCATTACCCGACAATTTGCGATCTATAGCCTACTTCGTAGGAAAATATGGAAGTGAATGAATGAAAGAGAAAGAGTAACTGACAGTTTTATACCTTCCAATCATCCTTATATAACCGTTGTCTCTACACACGTTTCCTTCAGTTATCGAACTGCTGTAGCTATGTTTATTAGCCGTATAGAGTACGATGTATATAACAGACACGACGGAGCTTTCCAATTGCTTCAATCAAATAGGTCTTGCGATTTTGACATTATGTATTCGTACATTCTCGTGACATTCATGGTATGCCTCCTATGGTGTAAGATACACAGATATGCAGTTTTGTTTGGTACATGTTACTTTGAACATGGCAGTGTGACTAACGTCACTGGACCTACGAAATAGGGTTTGAGATAATTTAAGTGTGTACTCGAGAGATGACTTGGGGGCCCTGTGTGCTACCATGAGAGAATTTATATAGCGTCTCTAATTGACAGTGGGAACTATTAACTTTTCCAGATGTCACCGCTGGTGAGTTATTAGCGTAGCAACTATTATCGCCCTCAGTTTCTATTACCCTGGAGAATGATCAGCCCAGCAGTACAGCACAAAGTGTTGGGGGGAGAGTCCGAGAGAGTGGGGACCCCCCCCCCCCACACCTTCTCGGCATTATGCGATTTTTCTTAAATTAGCGTAGGGAATGATGCTCTGTCAGAGCAGTTGAGAAGTAAATGTTTGTAGTCCTAAATAAGACAGGAAACTGGATAAGAAACACAAATTTGAAGTGAGAAAGGTCAAGATCAGAGATTTGTTAGAATGCAAGATACAAGAATGCAATCAAATCAGGCATCACTAGAGAGCCATTCTCCATGGATATATTTATTTGGCATTCAACTTCAAGGTACCTCATCTGAAGAGAGTACATAATAATAATCAATGAACAATAAAGCACACACGAACAAAATAAACAAGTGGTTATAGGTTACTGAATTTAAAACACAACGATGATTTTATTATCGATTTCTTCAGTAATAACATATAATAGGGTCATTGTTGTGTTTAAATTTAGTAATTTCTCTCATAAAATCCAGCCATTTTTTATTTCTTTTTGAGGTAGAACATTTTTTAACTAATGACTGAACTGAAGAAATGGTGCAATGTTGTATAGGCTGGATATATAAAACGTGCAGTATAACATGCCTTCAATCTCAACGAAATTCCAAGACCAGCAAATGAGTGAAAACGGATAGGCCTACTATCGGAATGTGTGTGGTATCGGAATGTGTGTCAACATTACACCGTAAGTTAGGCTGAAAATAACAACCTCCATTCTCCGATCAAATGATTTGCTTCCTTCATGCATCGTGGCATATACAGCTCGCCTGACGCGAGATTCTGGTATTTCGGTAGCCTTCCGCAATACCACCGGCTAACAGCGACCAGCATGATCACGAGGGTTCCCGAATATTTCCAACAATTTACGGCAGATGTTCGGGAAGCATGGCGTGGACTATGAGGGAAAACATGGCGGAGCTACCTTGAAACGTATAATGCCGACATATTTTGGCAAGTACCATTAAAGTTACTGATATTTTCGAGAGCTGGGCGCATCATTTTTTTTTTTGCTTTAGTGCTGGGCGGCCGAAGTTAGTCCCAGGCGCTTAAAAGTCACAGAGAAGAATACAGCCAAGGGTTCCCAATGGGCATGACAGCGCACTCGCTGAGCTAACAATAAATAACGAAAAAAAAATAATTATCAATCAAATTTTCATCAGAATTCGATCAGCTCAGAACTTGCTGGTAACAATGCCCTAATGCACGTTCATGCCAAAAATCAAGGTTCTATTGTTAATGGTTCTCCTTATTTTGCCGACGAAAGGATTCGTATGGACTCACTGACTCATTACCGGACAATTTGCGATCTGTAGCCTACTTCGTAGGAATATGTAATACTCCATTGGTCGACATGAGCAGTGTGACTAACGTCACAGGACCTACGAAGTAGAGTAGGCATTAGGACTCGATCGCATTTTCATTGAGATATGATGTGACCCTCCCCTACGGTACGTTTCATCATAATATGGTACATGTACAACCTTCCATAACAGCCATAGGTTCTCTTTATAACATGCCTTTTGTGAGATTGAGCAAGATTATATTCTGGGTATTTATATATTTACATCGATGTGTTCGTGCCACAAAAAATGAAAGTATATTGGTGAATGTTCTGGTCATTTAGTGATCCGGCCCTGGTACATCAAGCAGTTGAATAGACTCGGAGTTAAACGCATTAATACTGGGTTTCACCAGCCTCCGTCTATAAATAGTTCGCTCAGCTGTATATTGAGGTCGCTGTCCTCAGATCTTGCGGTTGAATTCAACAGCGAGAGAGCACCAGGCATGCCAGGGCTGTTCCCAAATTCCATGGTGTCATGTTTCCCTCGCTTAAATGATCGGACTTTTCTCCGTATGATCTATAACAATATACTGAAGTGTTAATTATAAATCTAATTTTAATCAGAATTATTTCAGATCAGAACTAGCTGGTAACAATGCCCTAATGCTCGTTCATGCCAAAAATCAAGGTTATAATGTCAACGGTTCTCCTTATTTTGCCGACGAAAGGATTCGGATGGACTGACTGACTCACTCATTACCGGACAATTTGCGATCTGTAGCCTACTTCGTAGGAATAAGAATTTGTTGTATTGTTGGGAAAATAATGCGAATCAAAAAGTTGTTTTGTTCGTGGACAAGGGAACTGAAAACCATTAAAGAGATGTAAATGTATTTTCACATGTAAAGCCTGAAATCTACTGAACTTTTTATTATTCAATCTGTTTCCTTTAGTTAAAAAATTGTAAAATTAAATCGGCGATCGTTATTTATTTTTAGAAGGAAGGCGCATTAGGAGACTGTTACCAACAAGTTCTGAGCTGACCTACTTTTGATGAAAATTTCTGGTGATTTTTGATGAAAATCACTGGTGATTCTGACTTGGGCACTGTCCATCTTAATATAGATAGGATTTCAACTGGGGGTGGGGATTTCCAAGAGTTCAGTTCGCGTCGGAGTCCTAATGCCTACCCTACTTCGTAGGTCCTGTGACGTTAGTCACACTGCTCATGTATATATTTGAATGATGAATAGTCAGTGGTAGCGAATGAATCATGACTGCGCATGACACTCAATGCATACACGGCTGTCGCTAATCCCCGGAATTTTTCATATTAGGAAAGCCTGAGGCTGTGTCACATTTTGACTGAGGTTGATTTTTTCGAGAAAGTAGCTCTGGATACAAGAGGGCGTCTATACGGTGAATTAGCGAAGGAACTGCTTGTTGTCTGTAAGTTAATCAGTAAATTTTTCAACTTTGAAAGATTTCGCAAGTAAACTGTTAACTATGCGTTGCTTTTTTAAAGAATGTGTGTTTATTTGCCTTCAGTATATGGGTGATCTAGGTTTGAACAGAATAGTCAGTGTGACCTAATGTGAAAGTGGCATGGAACTATCACGTTTCAGTTAATTTTGTTCTGCAGCCATTTGATGTAATTGAGTAATCATATAATGAATTTAGCCACTGTAACTTGCTTGATGTTATTTGTATATAGTTGAGGCTCTCTAACAGCTGAATAATGTTTAGCAGAATTTATACAGTCACTCTCAGCAAACCTCACCAACATGCAAGAATCTCTGCTCTGTCTGTATGATGAATATGTAAGGGAGTATAGCAAATATAGGATACAATTCCCAGGGTATTATGTTCAGTCTGTATATTGTTATACTGCTCTCAAAAATATTGATTATCACCAACATCTGGTACGAGATTTCAGGTTCAGTAGCTGTCTTCCTTGTTGAATATTCTATTAACACATAAAAACCAGACATACGGGTTTAGAGGAAGTGTTCTCTGTTCGGTTGTATTTCTCGTTACAACAAAAACAACACCCAAGAATATTTGCCGTAATAACCGGGTTGAGCAAATGAAGTGTAAAAAAGTATATTCATTTATCTTATTTAATACGGACAATACAATCCGGAATTCTAAAACTTTGCGACACTGGAATGACATCTTCGTACACCAAGTCAATTTCTACGATTATGCTATGAATTTTCCTTGGTTGATTAGCCCGCCCTTATAATCTTCAGAAGCCGAGATGTGATTTCATCTTCGAACCAAGTAAAAATCACGCACGGCTGCTCTATAGGGTGATGCCATCCTCTCTGCAAGAATATAGAGGTATGGGTGACTGGTAAATAGGTCAGTCAATCAATAACCCACTCCTGTAACACATTTTGGCTTGAATTCAAAATCGAATTTATTCGAGGTCAATGACGTCTCGTGTCTAATTAAGAAATATCGCCCTCGTTCTAAACTTGATCAATTTTTCCACACTAACAGTGCGTCAAATAACCATTAAGAACGCCCATGAAAACATTATTTCTATTCTTTCGAACTACTTAACCTGATCATCAACAAAATTAGAACGAAAGGTTGAAAACTATTTTAAAATTAGCAGGTTAGCAGGACCTAATAGGCACAAGTGTGATAGAATTATCTATTGACAATACTGGTTTGAAGACAACTGGTGCTCTGATAAGTCAAGGGTACTTCGAAGCGTGCATAGAAATGGACTTGGCGTGAGAACATGCTGAAATGATGGCCTCTATAAAGGCAATCTATAGTGAATTCAGAATTTCTGATCTCGAATATAGCAATATTTTTAACATCCGCGTTTACAGAGATCGAAAAAAGTTTATTTATTTATTTACTTACCATATTATGACCAGCAGAACCATCAGTGCCGAAGCTCTGCTTTCCCTGGTTCAGATGTTGAAATTTAGAGGGACAATTGAAAGTCCAGACTCACGGAATATTATATCTCGCATCAGCGTAACTTGTTAGCCAATCAGGGAAAAGCAACTTTAAACTAACGCCTCTTATAATTACACACATGGCAACTCCAAATCAGGGTGTACAATCTGGGAACTAGCTGTCTCAACTGATTTTGTGCTTGTTTATTTTTTCCAGAGTAATTCATAAGCTCACGAAGAATTGTAGGAAATATGTCCACATTGGAATTCCTCCAGCAGAAATGGCGAGTTTGGTTTACGTCACTGGACGTCAAGAAATGCGGCGTTTTGACGTCAGCTGCGTGGACAGAAGCCGCCGAGGATCTGATCAAGTCTCATCCGCTGATTGGGGCCGCCGCCGATAGTGCTAGAAGCAGTTTCTCCAAACTTGGCGATACTGTTCTAGGCAAGGGTCACCTGAAAGGTCGAGCCGCAGTGACACAGGACCAGTTCGTGGAGAACTTGACGGCATTTTACCAGGAAGATGTCCAGAAAGCCTTGGAATACATCACCGGCATCGTCTATGCACTCTTCAATGCCTTGGACACAGACAAAGATTCCCTGGTCAATGAGAGAGATTTCGTGCTGATGTGCAGCGCCTTTGGGCATTCTGAGATAATGTCTCGTGAGATTTTCATGTTAATATCCGGTGGAAATGACCTGGCCGCTGTTGACGCATGCGTGAAATTTTGGACTGACGTTTGGCTCGGGGAGGATAAGAAGAAATGGGATGAAGTCACGATGGCCTTGGAGAAGTGAGCCATCTCCGGTAATGAACTTTCCATTCTGGCAAAACATCAATCTTTACTCTAAGGAATTTTGACTATAATATATATCAGTTGTGTTATAAAGGCACACTAGCCTCTGTTGGACATGCTTTCACTTGAATCTGACGAACGGAAATAGTACCGTTACCCCAATGACGGCGCTGATTATCAGGTGTAAACACATTCACATCCCGCGGTATAGTCGGTATTGTGTTGAATACCAGTAGCAACTGTTATGAGGCGCCGTTTGTGACAATATTGTCAACGACAAATATATAGAGTTAAAACCAAAATATAAAGTCGCCGTTTGTGACAATATTGTCAACGACAAATATATAGAGTTAAAACCAAAATATAAAGTCGCCGTTTGTGAAAATATTGTCAACGACAAATATATAGAGTTAAAACCAAAATATAAAGTCGCCGTTTGTGAAAATATTGTCAAACACAAATATATAGTTAAAACCTTTGTAAATATATATAAAACGAAATAAATAGGGCCTATATATAAAGTTTTTATTTTTTTATTTCTATAAATATTTTTTTAACATAAATAACGATAGGAAGTTAAGACGTTAAATATAACGTAAATATAAAGTACACGAACAAACTTAAATAAAGTGTACATGTAAACAGGATATGCCCAAAGGAAGCTGCGCAATCGATGTGCGCGCGAGTGATACTGGTTAATCAAAACTGCAACTGGGTTCTGAAGCGAAACTATGACAGCGGTGAAAGCCACTCGCATGTCACAGATGTGGCGAATCAAACAATAAGATCACGTACCTGAACATATTTCAGCTCACTGCCATTATAATTTAGTAGAGGCCTATTCCAATTTTCAACAATTACTGTTGTCATTTACAATCGTACTTCAGAGTTATCACATCAATTAGATATAAGTACATCTACTTATAAATCAACATAAGATATCCTAGCCTGCAGCCAATATCATAGCCTGTCCCTTTGATGTTCAATCCACGATTCCGCTGGCCAAGTCGCTGGTTGCTATTTGCCGCATAAAAACATCAACAGAAGTTGAAATAAAACATGCGCAATAACGATGTATTAATTATGCGCAGCACAAATATTAGGCAATTTGAAATCATACTGAATATGAGCATATTTCATTGATCAGAATATGACCATTCATAGCTTAGTTATAGGATTTGTAATTATATTGTCGTTTTTGTATATTTTATCGTTTTTCGATAATTTCCGCATTTCCAAACAAGACGAAAATTTGTACTTGGTATAAGTACAGCGAATGTGGAAACTAATGGCTCATGAAGAATACTAGATTGGCCTTTTTCACTTTTGCGCTGCCTCGAAGCTGTTACTAGTAACTAAGGAATCAGTCGAAGCCGTTTTACCCCTGCGTGCTAATCGCTAATTGATCTTCAATACGCGTGGGGTTCTTGACGGGCATCGGTATTAACCTATTATATACGCTGACGAGTGAGTGAATAGGGTTTAACGTCGCTTTCAACATTTTTTCAGCTATATCACGACGGGGAAGGGAAGGGAGGTGAGTGGGAGGGGTGTGGTTAACTACTTGTAACCGAGCAGATCTAATGCTGCCATTTTATACTGCTGTCCCACCGAAATATCATTCCGTAGGCAAACATGACACCCCACTCAGTCACATTATACTGACACCGTCCTTGTTCTATCCTCTTAATACTGAGCGTAAGCGAGGAAGCAACAAGTTCCATTTTTCAAGTCTTTGGTATGACCCGGCCAGGGATTGAACCCAGTACCTAGCGCTTACGAATATCAACAGTTTATTTTATTCTACTTACGTTATACTAACTTAAAACCTAAAAAGTTTGAGATCAAGTAAGCGTATCATGCTATAATAAATGATCTCGATAATGAAAACGAGGAACGGTGAACGCAACAGTACAATCCACACTGGTGGTTCCCACAGTATACGCCATGGTTCTTTCATAATTTGAGAGCGGTACGTTTGATGATCCAGCATAGTGCAACCGGTTCCTCATGACCCATTAGTTTCCACATTCGCTGTACTTATACCAAGTTCCCTGCAAATTTTTGTCTTGTTTGGAAATTCAGAAATTATCGAAAAACGATAAAATATACAAAACGACAATATAATTCCAAATCCTATAACTAGGCTATGAATGATCATATTCTGATCAATGAAATATGCTCATATTCAGTATGATTTCAAATTGCCTAATATTTGTGTTGCGCATAATTAATGCATCGTTATTGCGCATGTTTTATTTCAACTTCTGTTGATGTTTTTATGCGGCAAATAGCAACCAGCGACTTGGCCGGCGGAATCGTAGATTGAACATCTAAGGGACAGGCCGTGATATTGGCTGCAGGCTAGGAGTGAGTGAGTAGGATTTAACGTCGTTTTCAACATTGTTTCAGTCATATCACGACGGTGCCTACATGTGCCAGAACACGAGAGTATCCACAGTTCCTATTATTCTGGACACTGATCAGCCCAGTCAGTACAGCACCCGGTCACCCATCCACTGCAGGCTAGGATATCTTATGGTGATTTATAAGTAGATGTATTTATATCTAATTGATGTGATAACTCTGAAGTACGATTGTAAATGATAACAGTAATTGTTGAAAATTGGAATAGGCCTTTACTAAATCATTATGGCAGTGAGCTGAAATATGTTCAGGTACGTGATCTTATTGTTTGATTCGCCACATCTGTGACATGCGAGTGGTTTTCACCGCTGTCATAGTTTCGCTTCCGAACTCAGTTGCAGTTTTGATTAACCAGTATTACTCGCGCGCACATCGATTGCGGTTTACATGTACACTTTATTTAAGTTTGTTCGTGTACTTTATATTTACGTTAAATTTAACGTCTTAACTTCCTATCGCTATTTATGTTAAAAAAATATTTATAAAAAAAAAAAGATAACTTTATATATAGGCCCTATTTATTTCGTTTTATATATATTTACAAAGGTTTTAACTATATATTTGTGTTTGACAATATTTTCACAAACGGCGACTTTATATTTTGGTTTTAACTCTATATATTTGTCGTTGACAATATTGTCACAAACGGCGCCTCATAAACTGTAACTGTTTTGAACATAAACACTACAAGACATTTCATATCCGTATTCAGTGTTACTTTATATCAATGAAAACGTAAACCTTTCTATCGACATTGTACTGATAGGGAAATGGTAGATTGATCAGCAGAGATGATTTTCTTATTTGGGATATCAGAGAATGAGACGCATCAGACGAGAGTGCATGTTCGCGAACCCAGTCAAATCAAATCCCGATAGAGATTTGCCTGGACCTGTTTGTCCGGTAATCAGGACAGGAGGAGGTAACTTCCTTTTCTGGAGTTACTTTTCATTCAGCAGTCGATAGCTGGTCTAGATGTGGACAGCCAAGCGCTCTGGATGTTGTTGTGATAGCCGTAATCACACAAAGAGATTTTCTGTTGAATGAGTTAGATGTTAGTGTAATCTGTAATTGCTGGACAGAGGTGACTGTATGCTATTTTGATAGACGAGCTCCCGTGGAATAAAACCACAGGTCCGTCTGATTACCTGAAGACCTGTACTAGTTTTTGGCATTGAAAAGGTCGATAATTAACCGGACACATTCGGGCGACCACGGTACCATTATTGAGTTCTTGTATGGTTATCTCGGAGAATAGGAAACCGACTACAGTTATTAGTGGAATATAAACAATAGAAGTTCCACTCTCCATCAAAACTGATAATCCTACTAAGTAGTAATATAAGGGCAAATGCCCGCACACTGACATCAGGGGGCGCTGTTGACTTACTTTGTGACGTCAGTTCTGGTTCCGGTCACGCGACCGGAAGTGACCTTTGACCCCTGCGCATGCACACAATACCAGATATTATTAATGGTACGTAGGGGTCAAAGGTCACTTCCGATCACGTGCCCGGAACCGGAAGTGACGTCACAAAGTAGGTCAACAGCGCCCCCTATTGTCAATGTGCGGGCATTTGCTCTTATGCGCAACCGAATATCAATAATGGTGTGCAGGGGTCATGAATCGGTTTTGTTTACGTGCATCCTCCCCACAGCGCATGCTCCATTTCACAGGCTCATTAACATCCCTGCCTCCAATAGCGGAAGTTAACATTTACTACGTTGCTATGACGTATAGGGGGAAACCCACGTACGCACGGTTCATTTTGAATCCGGCTGAACAACTCCTTCAGTTTTTCATATGCTCTGTCCAGATAAACAGGGAAAATTATCTCCAGATAATTCTTTTTAACGCTAGGTCAACAGAGGTATTATGCAGACTTGAAAAGTAATCGAAATGTTCGTCAAACATCTATTTTACTATATTTGATGTCACTTCCGGCGATGTGCGCGCGGCCAGGAATCCTGTCCAAAAATCTTAATGGTTGCTGGGGTATTATTAGACCCCAGCGAGGTGGTTGGTCTACGTGCTGCTCGTGTGATATCACAAAGGTCATATTCAAATTCCCAGGGCCAATACGACCGAATTAGCTCTTTCATCTCCGCGAATTGTAAACAAACGTGGCTATTTTCAAAATGGCGGCCGCACAACGTTCGTCCTACGTTAATCCAAGATGGCCGACACAGCATGACGTCATTGCGGACCAGTAAATGTCAACATGTTGTCTTCCGTGGTATGGATGAATTAGATACATACACCCGCCCGTTATTTTTATATAATTTTGCATGGTACAATCGCTCGCAAAAGGTTAAAAAACATCCGCGCAGATCCGTTTGTGTCGTATTGGTATAAAAATGGTGTCCAGGGCAAATTCCCGGATGTTCCGATAATTAAGATCGTAGTGCCATCTATGCACTCTGGACGCAATGACGACAACTCTGACTAGGCGAAACCTCTGTGGGTCAACTTCTGGGTGATCTCCCCTGATTCGCACAATTGCGTGTTAATCTATACGGGCAATGCATGTATTGGATATTATTATGGGGTGTGGCCTCTTGTTTTCGTCGTCTCGCGATGGTGGATACGATGCCAGGGGTCTCGAAGCCATTGGTTGAAATTTGATGACAATTTCACATTGCGCATGCGTGATACATAGACAAGTCTGGGAGTGGGAGACGTTTTGGGGTCTGGGTGGGCCCATGGCGGGTCGATTGGGTCGAGTGAGGTGTCATCGTGAAGCACTCGTGATGGGGCATCCGACTGCATGGGGGCGACGTGGATCTGACGTCATTCCGCGCATGCGCAGTAGAAAAAGTGTATGCGAATGGACGTCCCACCCAGACCCCAAATAGAAGTTCCACTATCCATCAAAACTGATAATCCTACTAAGTAGTAATATAAGGGCAAATGCCCGCACACTGACATCAGGGGGCGCTGTTGACTTACTTTGTGACGCCAGTGCTGGTTCCGGTCATGCGACCGGAAGTGACCTTTGATCCCTGCGCATGCACACAATACCAGATATTATTAATGGTGCGCAGGGGTCAAAGGTCACTTTCGATCACGTGACCGGAACCGGAAGTGACGTCACAAAGTAGGTCAACAGCGCCCCCTGTTGTCAATGTGCGGGCATTTGCTCTTATGCGCAACCGAATATTAATAATGGTGCGCAGGGGTCATGAATCGGTTTTGTTTACGTGCATCCTCCCCACAGCGCATGCTCCATTTCACAGGCTCATTAACATCCCTGCCTCCAATAGCGGAAGTTGACCTTTACTACGTTGCTATGACGTATATGGGAAAACCCACGTACGCACGGTTCATTTTGAATCCGGCTGATCCGGCTGGCGGATACGAGGGCAGGGGTCCCGAAGCCATTGGTTGAAATTTGATGATAACTTCGCATTGCGCATGCGTGATACATAGGCAAGTCTGGGAGTGGGAGACGTTTTGGGGTCTGGGTGGGCCCATGGCAGGCCGATTGGGTCGAGTGAGGTGTCATCGTGAAGCACTCGTGATGGGGCATCCGACTGCATGGGTGTGACGTGGAACTGACGTCATTCCGCGGACTTTACCCCTAAAATAGAGAAAATCCTTATCAACCAGGTCTAGAGGGACTAATATCACTTCCCAGCGGATCGGGGCCTGCCGAGAGAGGCAGGGTAGGTTAGTGGGTGTATGTAAAATTAGGACTGGGGTTGAACATATAAAAAGCGGAACACAGACGTTACACCTAATCCATGGGGAATCATCCAGGGAAATGGGTATGGTGGCAATTGCAGGGTTGCATGTAAAATTAGGATTTGTCCCGAAAATATGAAAAGCGGAACACGGACTTAACATCTAAACGATGGGGAATCATGGATGTTTTGGGGTCCAGACCATCCCATGTCAAATTGAACTCCCGCTGTTACGCCTTAACGCCTATAGTGACGCCTTAACGCCCTATCTGAACGCCTTAACTCTGTAGCATAGCGCCTTGACGCCATAATGTAGACCGATGACACCTTATGAGAGAGCAACAACAACAAGGATGACAGATGAGAGAACAACAAACACCTGTGAGTGAGTGTGAGTGAGTGAGTGAGTGAGGGAGGCGTGCCCAACGCCCGTCTCACCGCATGGAAGCACTAACGATGGTGAGTGAGTGAGTGAGTGAGTGAGAGAGTTGAGTGAGTGAGTGGGCAAATATGGTCGTTTGTACACAATTAGCCTCAGTCTATGTCCACCCTCCGACCGGGTACCATGTCGAGTACACGTACGTTCTGTAGGAAGACACTCCCTCGTCACGACAGTATGCTCAGACATATTCGTCTAATGCATAGACAAGATACACCACCGAGTCCCGCTATACGTCCACCAAGTGGAGTAGAGCATCCCTATACGATGACGGTGAGCGGACCTACGGGATGTGGAAATACGTCCTGGGTGATGAAGTTCTTAGAAGAAGGTGTAGCAACCTCATCTCCGACACGCGTTGTGTGGTCTTATAGCCAATGGCAGCCCTCATACGAGAATACGCGATCACAGGATGTGAGCTTCGTCCCAGGAATTCCTCACGATATCGATCACGCGTATTTCTTCAACTCCGAGCAGACCAACGTGGTGGTGCTAGATGGCCTGATGAGGGCGGTCAAGGACAATTCGAAAATCGCGAACCTATTCACCAAAGGGTCCCATCATTGGATTCCGTCCGTCGTCTATTTGACCCAGAATCTCTTTCCTTAAGGGAAGGCGTCCAGAGGGGAGGCTTTACCCGTCGAGGGGTCACCACAACGTCATATACCCCTACACCATCCACCGTCCACACCTGGCAGCGCCCGTCCAGCAGCAGCAACCCGCCCCATACAGCGGGTCCCCTTCATCCGATC
The DNA here is from genome assembly GCA_036873755.1 of Hanleya hanleyi. Lineage (NCBI taxonomy): Eukaryota > Metazoa > Mollusca > Polyplacophora > Lepidopleurida > Hanleyidae > Hanleya > Hanleya hanleyi. The sequence continues at coordinate 16,722 of JAVTVY010002770.1, read as the reverse complement.
AGTCCCAGAATATCACCCAACCGTGAAGGATCAACCCGATCCCGTATAAGGAAATGGTCACAAATTGAACTCGAGGCTATGGAAGGATATATTTAAAGAAATTATGGACGCTGAGATGGCCGAGACGTTGGAGGCCGCAGAAAACAAGTTTCACCACAAAGGATATCCGAACACAATGGCACCCAGGATCGACGGGCTTTACGTCAGGAGTATGTCGACCTCGTGACTCGTACGAAATTGCTGGAGAAGGACCCGGTCCATATGGAGTCCTACAAGCCCTCGGCATGTAGGCTAATTCGATCGTATTGACCCTGGGAATTTTGTGACCTTTGTGACGTCACATGAGCAGCACGTAGACAAAACCAATTCATGAACCCTGCGCACCATTATTAATGGCAAAATGCGCAAAAGAGCAAATGCCCGCACATTGACACCAGGGGGCGCTGTTTACCTACTTTGTGACGTCACTTTTGGTGACCTTTGAATATTAATATCCGGTATTGTGCGCATGCGCAGCGGTCGAAGGTCACTTACGGTCACTTGATCGGAACTGAAAGTGACGTCACAAAGTAGGCCAACAGCGCCCCCTGGTGTCAATGTGCGGGCATGCTTTTATATTATTACTCTACTATTTTTGGGCATAATATGAATTTTGCTTGAATTGACCTCAAGGTCGCATTGATAAGTACCCGAATATATGGCCTAATTTAGCTGGTGAAATTGCTGGTTGTATGAGGGTGCATTCAAGCTGATTAAATCCAGACCTAAAAGGAACTCTCCACAGCGACAATTAAGCTGGGGAGCGGGTTTTGTAGGTCCGGGTTTAATTAGTTTGAGGGTGCTCTGTGTTTGACCAATAAAATTTTGTAGACTTTGGCGAATTTTTCAAGCTCCATTCGCCTCTTTATGCGAGATCAAGGTCACCAGGTGGGAGGACTTATCCGAGGCGAGGTCCAAGTTTTTCCGGGGGGAACATGCGGAAAATCTCTTCAGGTCAGTTGTGGAGTACGCAAGGGCGTGTTTAGATATGGACCGTTTTTACTCTAAAGCTTTCGATTCCTATGATACGAAATGATCTAAAGTGAGCCAGAATGATCCGAAAAAGTACAGAATGATCCCGAATGATCCGATGAGATCTAGAATGATCTGGAATTATCCAGAGTGTATGGTATCTTCCTATAAATATGGGGTGGGTTATTACGGTAATTCCTCGAATGACTCGATCATTGTAAAACACTATTTTGAAGCCATTTTCCAAAAATATTCTGATTGTCTTCAGCTCTGATTATTCAAGTCTTGGCAATTGAATTGCTCTTCAAGATGTTGGCAAAAGAAAATGTCATTCAATCTAAGTTTTTCTAATTATTTGAGTTGAAAGGCTGGCTAAATGTGATTGAATTATTGAAGGAGTTACCGTAGTCTACATTCCCAGGAATTATAAACAAGTAGACGCACTAACCATGGCTTGCATGTGTCACATATGTTCAAATTCAATGTCTAACCTGAAAAGACATTTGAAAAGATGGCACGCATCATCTGGGTTAGAACATAGTATACTTCCAAACAAATAGAAATGGGATCTGAATTCTATTTAGATGAAAAGTCATAAATATCAAATATCGATAAACTCTTATACCATCCATTTACGACGAAAGTTGTTGGCTCACTGGAAGCGGAAAGACTAAGTAGATAGATGATAAATCACAAGCTCTTGAAAGATATGTAGACCCATTCAACGGCGAATTATCTACTCTTATGGCAAAGGATAGTCCGTATTCGAGGATATGGTTCTGAGAGTACCTGGTATAGAAGTCGTTAAGGGTATACTCACGATTTAGTAATTAATGGATACTTTGACCCCAGTGTATGAAATCTGACAATGGTGGGCGATTTATGACGAAGGTCAACGAGAACACGACAATTTCAGACATGTTTATCAAAAGGATCGCATCTCTCGTTTACAAAGGCCAGAACTTAAGAGTAGTAGTATAAGGCTAAAAAAGGTAACATTTTGCCGGGGGAGGTAACTCTTGCATCCCACAGGTGGCGTTGTAGTGGCGGTTATGGATTGCATCAGCATTGGCTGGATGCCAAGTTTTGACCACTATAGGTCCGTTAACCTTTGACCTTGTATTCCTCCGCGGTGATGCGGTCATGTCTGGCGGTGATGCGGTCGCGGAAAAAAGCTTCCGCGGAGAAAAAGTAGTCAAACACGCTGCATGGTCCGATTGGGTCGTGTGAGGTATCAATGTGAAGCATTCGCGAAGGGGCATCTGATGGGCTGGGTGTGGAGTTGAAATAGTGTCATTCTGCGCATGCGCGGCGGACCAAGGGTATGGAAATACACGTTTTGGGGTCTAGGGGAGCCACTAATGGTCCAATTGGGTCATATGAGGCATCAATGTGAAGCCTATGTAAGGGAGCATTCGACGGGTGGGTGGTGGGTTGGAATGTCGGCATTCTGCGCATGCGCAGTAGACCAAGGGTATGGAAATAGACGTTTTGGGATCTAGAGGAGCCCCTAATGAGCCGATTGGGTCGAATGAGGTATCAATGTGAAACCTGTGTAAGGGGGCATCCGATGGGCTGAGTGTGGGGTTGAAATATGGGCATTCTGCGCATGCGCAGTAGACCAAGGGTATGGAAATATGACGTTTTCGGGTCTTTGTGGGCCACTAGTGGTCCTATGGAGTCGTATGCGGTATCAATGTGAAGCCTATGTGAGGGGGCATCCGCCTGGACTAGTGTCTCGGCCGTTGTCAACATTCTGTGCATGCGCAGACAGGGAATTATGGGAAAAGGGTATGGAGATAGACGTTTTTGCGGTCGAGGTAAGCCCCTAGTGGGCCGATGGAGTTGTATGAGGTATCAATGTGAAGCCTATGTGAGGGGGCATCTGCTTGGACTAGTGTCTCGGTCGTGGTCACCATTCTGCGCATGCGCAGACAGGGAATTGTGGGAAAAGGGTATGGAAATAGACGTTTTGGGGTCTAGGGGAGCCCCTCGTGGTCCTATGGAGTCGTATGAGGTATCCATGTGAAGCATTCGTGAAGGAGCATCAGACGGCGACACGTGGAACTGACGTCATTCTGCGCATGCGCAGTAGACCAAGGGTATGGAAATAGACGTTTTGGGATCCAGGTAAGCCCCTAGTGGTCCGATGGAGTCGAGTAAGGTATCAATATGAAGCATATGTGAGGGGGCATCTGCTTGGACTAGTGTCTCGGTCGTTGTCAACATTCTGCGCATGCGCAGACAGGGAATTGTGGGAAAAGGGTATGGAAATAGACGTTTTGGGGTCGACATGGGCCACTATTGGTCCTACGGAGTCGTATGAGGTATCAATGTGAAGCAGTCGTGACGGAGCATCCGACGGGGTGAGCAAGATGTGGAACTGACGTCATTTTGCGCATGCGCAGTAGACCAAGTGTATGGAAATAGACGTTTTGGGGTCTAGGGCAGCCTCTAATGGTCCGCTGGAGTCGAGTGTGGTATCAATGTAAAGCAGTCGTGAAGGGGCAGCCGCCTGGACTAGTGTGTCGTCCGTGTTCAACATTCTGCGCATGCGCATACAGGGAATTGTGGGAAAAGGGTATGGAAATAGACATTGTGGGGCCCACATGGGCCACTATGGGTCCGATGGAGTCGTATGAGGTCTTATTTATTTTGAAGCTCTCGTGAAGGAGCATCCGACTGTACTCATGGTTCGTCCGTGTTCAAGAGTCTGCGCATGCGCAGTCTGGCCGTAGTATAGAAATATACACATGGGCGTGTGTTTGGGGTACTAAACCCCATATGGGCCCATGGTTGAGGTTTGGTGGTGCAGGTTCTGCGCAAGTTTGTGTGACGTCACTTCAGATTTCACTAAAACTACCTCCGAACACAGAAGAGTTCCAATATTTCCTTAGACATTATGCATGTACTTTCAACATCCGGGTTTCCCACCGCCTGTATGGAATGCATGTATCCCGTAGAGCTACGTATAGGCGCGCATGTGTGACAGGGTCTATAAAACACACTGCTCTGGATCCCACACCTCCATTCCTACGGTTGCAGAGCCATGACGGACACCTATCCCTATGCGGCTCGCGTTTTACAGCATGCAACCGTGGTTAATTCACTCACGGGTTACCGAGCAGTGGTTCGATCCATGTTAGCAGATGGCGACGACAACGAGGGGCGACGCTAGATCCTAAAAGAGTTCACAGAAGCAGTCCTCAACAGAGTGGACTCGATGGAGGGGTGTGCTATCACCCACCATTACTGGACAATGACAGCCATCATTGATGCCCGGGCTATGGACCACGAGCGCTCACGCCGGAACCATCGACGGCTCGTTGGCCTCGTCATGGTTTTTGCCCTATTGACCCTAACGCTGTGGTAGTGACAGTGGGACTTCACCATAAATACGAGAGACAGTCAGCGTGTGCGTCATTCGGCATTTCGTCAACCATGTCACCAGTCCTACGAGCCGTTCTTCCCCTCACCCCTGAGGTGGGATTACACATCTATGAGGATAAAGTCACCATCGTGGGAGACCGTCAAGTTTGCTGGTCGGACCCTGAGACCGTATCGACTACCGTTACCCTACACCGTGATGGATGGACCAAATTTAAACGGGTGTTGAGCGGTGAGCTCGACGGAGACCCAATCCACATCGAGAACGCCAACTACGTACACCGTGGACCCTTCTTTGCCCGTGTGGGGCGTTACCACAATCCCGCGTAAAGCTTCACCCTAGACCCCGATCTTTGGACGGCCTTGGAGAAAGTGGTGCCTATTGTGGACCAGCTGTTTACACCGGACGAGCGGTCAGCTGTTCAGTTGGGATGGTCTCGTGCTATTGAGGACGCGCTGGCTGAACCCAATGAACAAATTTCTAGCAATGAACCAGACGACGATGCCATTGATTATCCGGCTAGACTCAGTCAACCTAGGATATATACAACGGTGGTAGAACCCGAACACCAGACGTCGTTATAAATAAACCATACTCCCTGGGTCCATTATCATTTTGTCATCATGAAGCGCTGGGAGAAGGTGTTGGATAACTTATACTACAGTCCCGACAGTCCGGCGGCCTATAGTGCATTGTCGGCTCTCTATCGAGCGGCCAAACCCCAGGGGATACAACGGGCCCAAGTCCGAGATTGGTTAAAAAAACAAGACACCTATACCTTACATCGAGCTGCCCGCCGTCATTTTCTACGGAACCGGGTCAGCGTGGGAGGACTAGATGCCCAATGGCAAGCGGATTTGGTAGATATGAGCGCCTTTGCCAAACACAACGATGGAAATCGGTATATCTTGACGTGCATCGATATCCTATCAAATTATGCGTGGGTGGTACCCATCCGGACGAAAACGGGGGCGAATCTCATAGCGGCGTTCAAGCACATCTTCAAGAGCGGGAGCAAACCCTTGTATTTGCAAACCGACGAAGGCATGGAATTCCTCAACAGACCGTTCCAAGCCTTTCTCAAGAAACAGCAGGTCTTCTTCTTTCACACCTACAACGAGACCAAGGCTTCTGTTGTGGAAAGGTTCAACAGGACATTCAAAGGCCGCATGTATAAATATTTCACCTATAAAAATACAAGGCGGTACATCGGTGTTCTCCCGAAACTTGTGAGTGGTTACAATCGAGCCTATCACCGAAGTATACAGAGAGCCCCCATTACCGTGATCCAACGCAATGAATTACAAGCGTCTAGTCCGTCATTCATAATCCAGCCGTCGTCCATTAGAGAATATCCGCGTCCATAATCCAAAGACCTATTCCATTTTCCATATAACAGTATTAGCACCAAATTCAAAAAGACAATCATAGTATACATAAGCATAGGCTTGTTTCCTGCAAGAGAGAAGCGGTCAACAGTTTTCAATGATGCCGGCAAGACATCATGATGTTCCAAAAATATCAAATCCGTATCGCTGATCAGTATTCTTAATCCATAATATTCGTTATAGAGTCGTCATCTAAAAGAAGATGTATCTCAGTCACGCCCAAGTCCGGCGTGTCTTGTACCCCATACAATCGCAGCGAATGCCGAAGAAGGAGTTCAAGGTCGGAGACCCTGTACGGATCAGTAAAGTCAAGGACAAGTTCGAGAAAAGTTACTTGCCCAAAAAGGGTACACTTCCTGATGAAACGGCGCGTACCCCGACAGCGGCGAGTCTATGAACTGGAAGATCTTCAAGGGGAACCGTTGCTAGGGACGTTTTACGAGCTGGAATTACAACCTGTCGTAAAAACAAAGCAGGACTACTACACGGTGGAGCAGATTTTGAAAACCGAACGTCGACGTGGCATCCAATTTTATCTCGTCAAATGGCAAGGCTGGCCCAGTTCCTTTAATTCATGGGTCACGGCCAACCAGGTGAAACGACTATAAAACCAGACACCACCGCCATCATCCTTCATTCCACGTTCGACCATGAACACAGTGCAACCGTCTCTGAACACAGCGTCGCCCAAAAGGCGCAAAGCACAAATGGGCTTTGTAGTGATATTGCTAACCCTGCTGAGTGTGTTGTACGGAGGTGTGTTTTACGACGTAGCCTATCTCAGCACTCTACTCATCCCACCAAAGACACAGCCACCAGCCGCCAGTCAAAACAGTCTACAGATAGCACCAGTCAATCCCGTGACCGAAACGAGCCCAGTCATCACCACCACATCACGTGTACAGCCTACATCGAGTATAGAGTCAACACCTACACCAAGTGCACCCACTACGTCTGAAAATCCACCGAATTTCATCACTCACAGTGAACGCCCATCGACAAAGGTACCAGAGCTCGACGCACTGACGACCGCAGTTCACTCGTACCAAATTTACAAGAGTGGGTTACCACGACAGCGGATACACCTCCAACCATGGACCCTCGGTGGCAACACCCCTTCACCTGCGTCATCGCAGGACCGACGGGTTCCGGCAAAACGCACTTCGTCAGGAAGCTCCTCGAACACTCCGACAGCATGATTACTCCACCCATTGCCCGAGTCGTGTGGTGTTACGAAGAATGGCAGGCGGCGTATGCAGCAATGCCACACATCACGTTCGTGGAAGGGCTACCCAACCTGGCCGATTTGGAACCGGACACCTTGGTGGTTCTGGATGATCTCATGGCGGAGACGGATGCGCGGGTCACCCAAATGTTTACCAAAGGCAGCCATCATCGACGTCTCAGCATCATCTACATTGTGCAGAATCTGTTCAGTAAAAACAAAGAACATCGGAACATCAGCTTAAATGCTCACTACCTGGTGGTCTTCAAAAACCCGAGAGATGCCACTCAAGTACTGCACCTGACGAGACAGATGTATCCTGGACGCACTGCGTTTGCGTTGGAAGCCTTTAAAGATGCGACAACCCCTCAGCACGGGTATATGCTCTTCGACCTGAAGCAAGCCACCCCCGACCACCTTCGACTACGGACCGCTATCTTTCCCGGAGAGACCCACCACGTGTACATGCAAAATAATGTAAACACACCCACAGTGGTTTTCCCGCAGCTGGAGTGTGTGTTTGATGTTGGGGATAATAAAAGAATTAATACCACATCATGGTTGACTTTTGTCTCTGTTCAATATTCACGAGGTAGGTAGTTAAAAAGGGCAGGGTTGTGGGTTCTAGCATCAGTTGTACATGATGTCTGCTCGAGTACGGAAGCATGCTCCGACGCTCCGTGTATTGAAGACGGCCCCACCCGAGTTGGTTCGAACCATTGTACGCGGCGCAGACCCTGCTCTCGTGTGCTGTCTGTGTGAGATTGGACTCAATATCTTAAAAGGCAACGTACCACTGACTCCGGCTCAGAAGGCCAAGTTGGCCAAGCATAAGACAGGTCTGCGAACCTTAGTCCAGAAGCGAGTCCCTCAAACACAAAAGAAAAAGGTGTTACAGCAAGGCGGCTTTCTCGGAGCCATTGTAGCACCGTTGGCGGCTTCCGTGTTGGGTCCAGTATTGGGTGGACTGTTGGGCCGACAATGAACCACACGAAACAAATGGTCCTCGTCGAACCTCGGCTCCTTCAAAACCTACAATCACCGTACCCCGTACCCTCTACGGTGAAGACGATAAACACACTCGATGAAGAGATGCATCAGATCTTACAACGACCGGGGTTAAGCGACACTGAGAAAGTACAACAGTACAATGAAACGCTTCAGCGGTACATGACGTTCATGGACCAATACAAAACCCTCTCTACCCCAGCAGCACCACCACCACCAACCTCAGCACCGTTCCAACAGCCACCATTACCAGGGGTACCACCCACAGCCCCACAGTGGGTCGAAGATGAAGTCCTGAAGAGTGTACCTGCATCGTTCAAGAAACAAGCTGGCCTGGTATTACAACGAATGAAACAGAATCCTAACATGACTTGGAATGATAAAGGTGAACTACTGGTACAGAATCAGGTGGTCCCCGGTACCCACATGACGGATTTAGTGAATGACCTGATGCGTCAAAGCAGGTCGCACACGAATCCTCGAGGATGGGAGGTCTTCGCTCAAGGCTTGAAAGACATGCATGTACCACATGAATTGGTGGGGAACCCCGCGCGCTGGGCCTGGATGCAGCGTGAATCACCGGTGCACGCACAACGACAGACTCCACAACCTTCTTTGAAAACCGAGTCGGGACAGGAGTCTCCCCCCAAAACACCACCACGGCGGGCACCTACTTTTTCACCCCTTTTACCACGCCACCCCCTGCAACCACCAAGATCTAAGTCACCGCGACCATCACGACGATTAGCGCCCAAGGGCTGGGAGAAGTATTAAAACCAACAGCAGCAGCAGGAAAGCTCAGTCGTCATGTTTTACCTCACCCTACCCAGTAACAGCTCGGCTGATGTGTTTCCTGACAACACCTTGACCAAGTACGTGACCCAGTTACCGCAACCGTTGCATTTACCTGGGCGCTGGGAATGTGGACTCGTGGATATCCAATACCCTTACTCGTGGTACAACGTGCGAGGCGGTGAAGTGTGGTACGAGGTGACCTACGAAGGACAAGAAACCCGACTCAAACTACCCGAAGGTCAATACGATACTCCCAAGGAGTTCATGGGTGGGTTGAGAAGTCTGATGCATTATAAGTCTCTACGGGACGTCACGAATACTTCACAACCCATAAAAACTTTCTCCTTCAAAAATCATGTGGACTTCGATTACAACGCATACAACGACAAGGCCAGTCTCACGCTCAGCCCCAACGTGAGTGTCGAAATCAGTCCTACCCTACAGCAAATGCTGGGTTTCGATCTACAGGGGTACGCTGGCCCCACCGGCGAGATAGGCCACATCCCGATGGACATGCGTAGTGGTATGTATGGCCTGTACATCTACTCAGACGTGGTCGATGCACACATTGTCGGAGACAGCAACGTACCTCTACTACGCGTCTGCCCGGTGAAAGGCGAGTATGGAGCTCAAGTCACCCACAGTTTCAGGCACATCGTTTATCTACCCGTCAGTCAGACCGATATTAGCTCCATCGTCATCGATATAAGATACGACACCGGTCAACCGATCGCATTCGAGCGTGGGAAAGTGGCGCTGACACTTCATTTCCGTCAAGTCTGAGCGGTTCACTTTGCATAATGAAGGTGCCTTACGAGTGCGATGCTCGCAGCTATATGGACTATTATACCCAACAGGCCGGGGGTAGCTTCCCGGTCTTTGCAGGTACACGCATGCAACGAGGACACGGGCTGGGGAACATACTCGGGAGCATCGTCAAAACGTTCCTGCTCTTGGTGACGCGTGGGGTCAAAGCAATCGGCAAACAAGCGGTACGCAGTGGACTGCAAGTCGCGGGGGATGTCGTGGGCACCAGTCGACGACCGACCCAGCGAAGACGCACATCGAAGACCCAGGATATCATTTCTTAACCATGGCTTTCATCCACGCCGAGTCGTGTCCTTCTACCAACAGTGAATTTTATTTATGGACCGTCCCACCTACTCAGACCAGTGCCGAAGAAGGTCAATGGGTGGAACATCTCCCCCTTTCCTGTATTACAGCCACAGGCCCCATTGAATTCACCATCACCAACGCAGATACGACCTACCTGGATTTAGCCCATACGTACCTATATGTGAACGCTAAAATCACCAATAAAGATGGGTCTGTCCTCAAAGCAGATGCACCCGTGGGTCCAGTGAATCTCTGGCTTCATTCGCTATTCCAGCAAGTGGATATAGCCCTCAGTGATAAACTGGTGAGCGCCTCAACGAACACGTACCCGTACCGAGCCTACATCGAGACACTGTTATCCTACGGGCGTGACGCTAAAAAGTCGTATTTGACAGCCCCGTTGTTCTACCGAGATACCCCAGGCAATATGGAAGCGAGTCCCGATAATGACGGCTATACGGAGAGAGTGGATGCCACAGCAGAGAGTCACTCGGTCGATATGATGGGACGTCTGCATGCGGACTTATTAATGCAGGACCGACACCTCTTGAATGGAGTACCTGTCAAAATACGACTAGTGTGCGCAACGCCTGCGTTTGCCTTGATGGTCCCGAGTGAGGACCTCGAGTTTAACATTGTCATCCAAGAGACCAGTCTGTTTGTACGCAAAGTGAAACCGAGCCCAGGTGTACAGTTGGGGCACATCAGAGCCTTGAAGAAAAAACCAGCCCAGTACCCGATTCGACGAGTACAGACCAAGGTCTTTTCCGTCCCTAAAGGGAATATGATTGTCAATCAAGGAAACCTGTTCCTGGGGGATTTGCCCAAGCGTTTAACCCTAGCCTGTGTGGAGAACGTCAGTTATAATGGGACTCTCTCGAGGAATCCGTTCAACCTAAAGGCGTTCAACATCAATTTCGTGGCCCTGCATGTGGATGGCCAACAGGTACCGGCACGCCCCTTACAACCTAACTTTGGAACGGCCAATTACATCCGGAGCTATCTGAACCTCTTCACAGCAACTGGCCAAATCAACCAAGATGAAGGAAATATGATCAGTCGAGACGATTTCGGCAAAGGATACACATTGTTCTGTTTCGATCTGACCCCCACCTTAGACAGCGATCATCAACTGAGTCTCGTCAAGAAAGGCAACTTACGCTTGGAACTGCATTTCGGGACACATTTACCGAAAACCATCAATGTGATTTGCTACGCTGAGTTTGACAACATTATTAAAATCGATAAAAGCCGTAACGTCCTGTGTGACTTTGCCACCTAACATGAATACAGACCAGATACGCACCGTGCTGGAGAATGACCCAGGGACACGCATGGTCTTTCAAGGAGTGTTCGCCCGAGATGTGTTCCCATTAGACCGTGTGTATCCTGCTGCTTACGTCCTGAATACAGACCCGATGAATCGGCCCGGTGAACATTGGGTGGCCGTGTACTTGACAGAAGAGCACGGCGAATACTTTGACCCGTACGGCCTACCACCCCTCCATCCCGATTTAACAGGCTTCATGGATCAAGGCACAGAGACGTGGTATTGGAACACCAAAACGTTGCAAAGCCTGACCAGTAGTGTGTGCGGACAATATTGCTTGTTTTACCTGTACCATCGATGTCGGGGACATTCCATGCAGACGATCGTCCACATGTTTGACGAGCACCCCAAGGCCGAGGACCGAGATGTACTCGTATATGACTGGGCTGCCGTTCATTTCAATGTACAAGTCCCGTTCTGGGCTTAAGTTTTTTCACGTAAAGCCCCCTGTTCGGGGCTTCAGTTTTTTTACGTGGTTGTTCTCACGTTGTTGTTGTTCACTGAATAAAAAAAAAAGAGATCTCAAAACTCTGTCTTGCGTGTTTTCTGTGTGAGCATGAATGCTCAATGTGGGACATGCGGGGATTCAGTTCATGAATGGGCTTAGAAAAATAGCCAATCAGTGGCCTAGATGGGATCAAATGTAACCCATCAATGCCTAGAAAACAATGCAAGAGCACTGCATTAAAATAAAGAGCCAATGAAATCAGCCCACAGATCAAGTACATGTTTTGGTCTAGGTTAAGAGTGGGCATTCCAGCACAAAATTGTTGACGAGAAGCTACACGTTACGAGGGCAACAGGTAGAGTGAAGTGAGGTTCGAGGTGTAGGTAAAGACCAGGAAGACGGCGAGTGGAGACTCGTCCAACACCTATAGATTAAGTTTATTATATTTATTAAGTTTTTTTCGTGCCAATACGGCTCTGTGGAAAACTGAGGGTTCCCCACTGGCCATTTCACATAGGGAAATAGATGGTAATATTGTCGAAAACCCTCCTCTATACATGGATGCTTCGGAAGAATGGATAAACGCTAGGCTAAGGAAAAATTGGAACTCTTCTGTGTTCGGAGGTAGTTTTAGTGAAATCCGAAGTGACGCCACACACACTTGCGCAGAACCTGCACCACCAAACCTCAACCATGGACCCATATGGGGTTTAGTACCCCAAACACACGCCCATGTGTATATTTCTATACTACGGCCAGACTGCGCATGCGCAGACTCTTGAACACGGACAAACCATGAGCTTCAAAATAAGATCTCATACGACTCCATCGGACCCATAGTGGCCCATGTGGGCCCCACAATGTCTATTTCGATGCCCTTTTCCCACCATTCCCTGTCTGCGCATGCGCAGAATGTTGAACACGGACGACACACTAGTCCAGGCGGCTGCCCCTTCACGACTGCTTTACATTGATGAGGTATCAATAGGCTTTACATTGATACTCCAGCGGACCATTAGGGGCTGCCCTAGACCCCAAAACGTCTATTTCCATACACTTGGTCTAATGCGCATGCGCAGAATGCCGTCAGTTCCACATCTTGCTCACCACGTCGGATGCTTCTTCACGACTGCTTCACATTAATACCTCATACGACTCCGTAGGACCAATAGTGGCCCATGTCGACCCCAAAACGTCTATTTCCATACCCTTTTCCCACAATTCCCTGTCTGCGCATGCGCAGAATGTTGACAACGACCGAGACACTAGTCCAAGCAGATGCCCCCTCACATATGCTTCACATTGATACCTTACTCGACTCCATCGGACTACTAGGGGCTTACCTGGATCCCAAAACGTCTATTTCCATACCCTTGGTCTACTGCGCATGCGCAGAATGACGTCAGTTCCACGTGTCACCCACCCCGTCGGATGCTCCTTCACGAATGCTTCACATGGATACCTCATACGACTCCATAGGTCCACGAGGGGCTCCCCTAGACCCCAAAACGTCTATTTCCATACCCTTTACCCACAATTCCCTGTCTGCGCATGCGCAGAATGGTGACCACGACCGAGACACTAGTCCAAGCAGATGCCTCCTCACATAGGCTTCACATTGATACCTCATAGAACTCCATCGGCCCACTAGGGGCTTACCTCGACCGCAAAACGTCTATCTCCATACCCTTTTCCCACAATTCCCTGTCTGCGCATGCGCAGAATGTTGACATCGGCCGAGACACTAGTCCAGGCGGATGCCCCCTCATATAGGCTTCACATTGATACCTCATACGACTCCATAGGACCACTAGTGGCCCACAAAGACCCGAAAACGTCGATTTCCATACCCTTGGTCTACTGCGCATGCGCAGAATGCCCATATTTCAACCCCACACTCAGCCCATCGGATGCCTCCTTACACAGGTTTCACATTGATACCTCACTCGACCCAATCGGCTCATTAGGGGCTCCCCTAGATCCCAAAACGTCTATTTCCATACCCTTGGTCTACTGCGCATGCGCAGAATGCCGACATTCCAACCCCACACCCACCCGTCGAATGCCCCCTCACATAGGCTTCACATTGATGCCTCATATGACCCAATTGGACCATTAGTGGCTCCCCTAGACCCCAAAACGTGTATTTCCATACCCTTGGTCCGCCGCGCATGCGCAGAATGACGCTATTTCAACCCCACACCCAGCCCATCAGATGCCCCTTCACGAATGCTTCACATTGATACCTCACACGACCCAATCGGACCATGCAGCGTATTTGAATTCTGGGGACTACTTTTTCTCCGCGGAAGCTTTTTTCCGCGACCGCATCACCGCCAGACATGACCGCATCACCGCGGAGGAATACAAGGTCAAAGGTTAACGGGCCTATAGTGGTCAAAACTTGGCATCCAGCCAATGCTGATGCAATCCATAACCGCCACTACAACGCCACTTGTCGGATGCAAGAGTTACCTCCCCCGGCAAAATGTTACCGTTTTTAGCCTTATACTACTACTCTTAAGCTTCATGGCATATCGGTTTAAATTACCAGTATATTCTTTTAAATAAATCTATGGACGTCGTATTTATGCAAAGGACTACTATCCATGAAAAATGTATGAAGATGCGATCTCTTCATCGTATGGACATTTATTTATCGATCTCAAAAAGTATACTAAGGAAACCAGCGGTCGAAAAAAATACCTCGAAGTCTTACACCGACAAATCGTAAACCGTAGGAAACGTACATGTAGTTCAAGCTGGAGACGGGTTATATGCAAGGTCTATCCCACTTTAGTTCAAACGGAGTGAAGACGATGACTTTCAACAGGGTCGGGGTAAGATCATGAATATGAGTGGAATGGTACGACGTGAAAGAAAATACTCTTCAGTTGATGAGAGTGATTATGAAGAAAACATTCATCATGGAGATATAGATCAGCCTACTAATACTCAGAGATGTTTCAAATGTAGTATGTCTGAAGAGATGCTTACCGATTCTGTAAAGGAGGAATATGGCGAATATATCGATGGGAGGAAGAAGCAATATGTAAAACAGGGTTGTGATGAAGATGAATCTGGTGAAATGTCAAAGAAGGACTACAAAACAGACTACGACAAAAGTTTTATGATCACGTGATCAATTGCCATATGCTGAGAAATGATATATTTATAACAAAATTTTGAAAGCCAGTCAGCTTCAAAGTGAAAAGGATATTAACAACCAGAAAGCTTTAAAAGGGGTAACACACAGAGAAAGGACTTATTCGAAAAACTGAGAGGTGGAGATTACGGTTCGTTAGTGATGATTCAGATTTTAGAATGATTTCTTTTTCTTCAAAGAATAAATGAACTAAATTGTTAATATTTAAAAGAATTTTACATGTATACATTATATATCAGAAAAAAATACAATGTTATATATTTACAATGATGTGTTGAAATGTTGTACCATATCTGGTTTATTAATAAAACTTTTTTTTAATATTTAGTAAAAAATAGTATTTAACTATATAATGAGTTGATTTTACGTGTTCGTCTCGGTATTTGTTTGGATGTCTACACCCTGAACTTCAAAGACTTTTGTCATCCAGGTTTTCTCCGCACAAGCCAGGCCTTCGTCAAAAGATACCGAGATTCCAAGAAGATGGCGCATCACATTCGAATGCCGTCCGCTCATTGACTGTTATTTTAAGCGGACGCTTCGAGTAACAGCTGTGCTGCCCACATCTGCACACAGGGATGGTACGGAGTATACAGACCTGCATTAGTAGTATATAAAACACGGATACTGCTTCATTTTGCCGGAGGAGATAACTCTTGTCTGAGGCCGCATATTATAGTATAGGAAGAGGATATTCACGGCCCTTGACCTCTGAGGCCGTCAAGGCCGCTATAGTTCCGGCAAAGGGTCCTTTGACCTCGAATTCTTCCGCGGTGAGGCGGTCTGGCGATGATGCGGTCACTTCCGCGGACAGAAAGTAGTTCCATGTCAACCAAGTGACTTCCAATGTTAATGTATACGGGGAATGCCTAAAAAGAGTATGGGAATAGACGTTTTGGGACCGAGGTGGACCCCTAGTGGACCGATTGAGTCGAGTGAGGTGTCAAAGTGAAGCCCTGTCATCTGTGACGTCATTGGTGACGTCATCAGTAGGAGTAGTAGCGAAAGCGGGCATTTTGGGGAAGTGAAGGAAGGTGTTTGGGGTAGACAGGGACCATCCTTGGTCCGAATGTATCGTGTGGGATGTCATCTTGTAGTTCTCTGCATGTATACGCATCTACACATTTGGTGGTCGCATCGTGCATGAATACTACATATGACTTGATACTGTGAACTGTAACTGTAAAAGTTCGGAATGGTCGAGTGGTCTAAGGCGCCAGTCTCAAGTGCTGGTCTGCACATGCAGGGCGTGGGTTCGAATCCTACTCCTGACACGTGAGTTGTTTACTTGATACTTCTGATACAATAGTTAAAACTATAAAACTATAACTGTAAAGTCAGGTTGGCCGAGTGGTCGAAGGCTCCAGTCCTTAATGCTGGTCTGCGCAATGCAGGGCGTGGTTTCGAATCCTACTCCTGACACAAGAGTTTTGTATATACACCTTTTGTATTATACAATATTTGTCCTGTATTATACAATAGATGTTCTGTATCATACCATATTTGTGCAGAATTATACCATATCTGTGATGTATTATACAATATCTGTCCTGTATTATACCATATCTGTGCTGTATTATACAATATATGTCCTGTATTATAAAATATCTGTCCAGTATTATACCAAATCTGTGCTGTATTATACCTTATCTGTGCTGTATTATACCATATGTCCTGTATTGTACCATATATGTCCTGTACTTTCCAATATATGTTCTGTATTATACAATATTTGTCCTCTATTATACCATACATGTCATGCATTATACCATATCATTGCTGTATTATACCATATCTGTCCTGCATTGTACCAAATCTCTGCTGTATTATACCATATCTGTCCTGAA
>JAVTVY010002769.1:0-33069 GCA_036873755.1 Hanleya hanleyi | reverse complement strand
TAATATATTACATGTAGTATTCGTATTTGGCAATATTAAACGTGCTCTAAATTGCTCACCAAACTCGTTCCTAACTAAGCTAATGCATGTAAATGTATTCATGAAATATAAAATGAGATGTATAAGTTTACTTTCGGTATACTTTCGGATAAAAATGTAATCTGTCAAGTTATTTCAAGTTTTATAATATAGTTCCTCTTTCAATCCAACCTCAACATCACTGACATAGAACTAATACTTTTTACCCCTCTGCCATTTTGGCCTTGGGGTATTGTTGCCATGTACGTCCGCCCATCTGTATGTCCGTACGTCCGTCCGTCTGTTGCTGCATTCTAGGCAAACTGCTGGACAGACAACCACCAAATGTTGAACACTTATTTATCTACATGTACATGTAGTACTAAGTCAGACGCCTACTGAATGTACAAGTTATATCTGCAGATCAGTGTTTGGTACACCTGCACAATTTTGGAAACTTATTTATCAAGTTGTATTATAGAAGCTTGCGAAGAAAATCATCGTCTTGTTCATTTTCGGGTGTAATAATCTTGGATATGCTTGAATGTAATCAGTTATATCTGAAGAACTGTGCTCAATACAGCTACCGGTATCTACTTGTATTCTACAAACCTATAAAACAGTATTCGTTTCGGCCCTTTTATGATTTTGTGTATTATAAAATCTAGATATGATTTTGTGATATATATACTCTTGAATGTAGCTGCTATATATGCAGAATTGATGATATTTTCTAAAAAGGACAATTCTGGATGATTAGTATAGCCATAATATGTTGCACATTCTCAGGGTGCACTCCAGGGATTCTTCAATTCGGCATGGAATAGACAATGGGTCCGTTTTTCGGCAACCAATTGTCGTAAAATTTTCATCCCAAATCACTTATATGTATATATATTCTGAAAGAGCATGATTAAATTATTATTTTAAGATATAGCACTGCTATGTTATAGAAAAATGAATCTCAAAAATTCTCCTCAAAGCTTGCTTTATTTTCCTAGAAAACCCCATAAAATGTTGAAAAATGATCAAATTTGGCTGAATTTCCAGAAAAATCTGTAAGGGCGATTTCAATTAAAATTCTTACTCACGTTCCCTGGTCCGGTCTCGACTTAAAAAGGCAAAAAAAATTTTGATGCCGGTATACCGGTATGGGCGCCCAAACTCAGGCACCCAAACTCCGGGTCAAAATATCTTTTTTGGCTGCTTAATCTTGCTACATTAAACTGGAGTTCAACTGAAGCCTTCTTCAAACTTTGTAATTCAATACAGTCTCACGACCGCTATCATAACTTTTTTAAATGGCATTGCATTGACCCCTCTAGTAGGCAATGATCGCTGTGCTACGGTGGTTTTCGCCTGGTCTTCCTACCGCAATCAAAAACTTGAGAACAACCGATGTGTGGGGAATGTGCTATATCGGTGGCAATAACAACGACCACGTGTTTGAGAGAACAGGATTATGGGGAAAAACGGGAAAATATACACCCTGGCACTGATTAAAGCACTGAACTGGTATTTTCGAGGATCCAACAAACCCTGATGTAAGTCAACAGCATCGGAGATTCCGTGGTTTTTGTGCAACAGCAACAAACATCAAATTTACGTGCAACAACAACAACAACATCGAATACCGGTATGCCCAAAAAATCTCTGGATACGACCCTGACCTGCCAGTTTTTTGTCAGATTTTCTTCCCGTAAATGAGTCAAGATTTTTAGGCACACCCAAGGGGCATAACTGAGGCAGGACAAAATTTACTCCATGATCCCGATCAGCATGTAGATGAAACCAGCCATCGATCTGTACGTGCTCGTTTGCAGCGTTGATAATGCTGAATAGGATGGTATTATATATAAGGCTATTAAGAAGACAAGAAGAATTGTGATGTAGCCGAACATGGGCAGTCTATCGTATTATGAAATTAGACCGGGGCCATTACTACGAAACTGTGGAGAGCCACCTCAGCATATTTCTCAATTGCTTGGGCATATTGGGGGAAGCCGAGGGATTTTGTGAGTCTCAACTTCATGTTTTTTGTCTGGATCGCCACCGCGTAGCGTGTCGACCAGACTATGCTGCCACTCACGAAATCTGAATTTGAGTATTTCATATTCATTTCTTCGCCCAGGGATTGCTTGAATCCGTGGACTATTTTTTGTTCTTTGCATTGTCTGGTTTCGAGTGATCGGCTCAAACCCGGTTCTCAGCGCCCACTATGAGCTAACTCCTGCCAGCGCTGTGCTGTCACCTGGTAATATGGTAAGCTGCCCACGTCGTGGTGTTTGCCGTCTCTGCGGTTTTGCATCTGTCTGAGTTTGCGGTAAGTCGGATTACTTATAATATATATGCCTGGTGTTTATAGTTCGTAATTTGTTTGTTGACAACGATAGCGTTGGAGAGACAATTTGTGCGAAAATCCCTAATAATGTTGCTGTACAAGCAGATGTTGCAAATCTTGTTCCTTGATCCTTGATCCGAGTGTCGCACTTGACAGTTTCAGGTTCTGGGATTACGAAGACCCAGTTTTCAACACTCGTACGTTCTTTCCCGTGAAGTCAACGTTCGTTACTATTTTAATGTCTACGCATACTGCATGGAATATATTTCCAGAGGAGATATGTGTTGAAGCAACAACAATTTAGTATTTACATTTTTTTCGTCTTGTGAACTTGACCGGATCCTGTTCAGTGCAAATTTATGTATCTGCTCATGCACCGAATATAATTTAGTTTCAAAAAGTTTGAACAACAAAACTTTCCGAAAGCGGAAACAACAGAATTTGTCAGGTACCGCTTTCAAAAAGTTTTGGTGTTGGTGGTGTTCAAACTAATTATATACGCAATGATCGTGCAGCAACAGCAACATAAATTTTCGCACAAATTGTCTCTCCAACGCTATTGTTGTCAACAAACAAATTTACTATAAACACCATGCAGGCATATATAAGTAATCTTGGGGACTTAACGCAAACTCACGCAGCTCTTGCAAATACCGTATCTGTGCTACACAGAACTATTAATAAAACTAGTTAATAAAACTATCCAGTCTCCTCGCGTATTTGTCGTTTTGTCAATAGAATTGCATGAATTATGAAAATCTGCTCGCAAAAACTGGTAGAAGACATTGACGCAGACGATCCACTTGAAAGCATATTACTGTAGATAGTTTCTTGCTACCATGAAGACCTGGCATATTTCTAAATGAGCCGCCTTCACAAATTCACTTCCTTGAAGACTAAACTCTGTGTTCCAGTTGTGATTTCCCAAACAGACTCGTCCACAACTTGGAGAAAATCTCCACATTTATCCATACATCTGCTATCGGCTGAAACATGCCAGCTGAAACGTTTTGAAACTTTAAATCCATTATTGGCGATCCAGACATCAGTACTTTCATTAATAATTGTATTGTCATTTTAAAAGAGTGTGCATCACCAATGATGTGCAGCCTCAAAAGATGTGCCACCCTAAAAACATGTAAAAGGGCTCAATCTTTCTGCAAAGCTGCATGCTGTTGTTGTTTGTTCTTTTCTGGTAAAACTGTGAATATCTCCAATGTAACAAATCATAACGAGCTGAAACTTCACACATCTATACTTCAGGATGTTTTGATGCAAGAATATGCAAAACTTTTAAGACTTGTAAATCAATAATTCCATGTAAAATTGGATAACTTGAAAATAACAAATGGGACATCCTTCAGGGTATACAGTTATTCATTCTGCCTCATATTCATATTGTTCTCATGTGTCGCTAAACAGAATTTACAGGTAATTTTTAGTGCTGTTATACATGTAGGTCATAATTTTGAAATTTTTCACTGACTTTGCTGCGAATTAATGTAAAACAACACGATGAGTCATCTTTAAAATGTTCCACACGACTCGCATGAAAATCAAGATGCATTACTCAAATCACAAGCGTCTGGTCCGTCATTCATTATTCAGCCGTTGTCCCATTAAAGAATATCCGTGTCCATAATCCAAAGACCTATTCCATATAACAACATTAACACCAAATTCAAAAAGACAATCATATTATACATAAACATAGACTAGTTCATCCATGTCTTTACTCAATGGCTTGAGAAATGAAACAAAATATTCCACATACCTTATTATAAGAGTGTGGCATTATAGTTTGTGAGAAAAGAGCAAGAAGAATACTTTCATTCATACTACATGTGTACATGTACTTCGTATTTTGTAGCTGTTATCTTCGTCAGTGTATTTTAACCCTCTGCTCATCAGACTGCGGGGTCAGCATATTAAGGTCATCCGTCCTTCTGTCAACAATTTCTTGTCCGGTCCATATCTATGTTACTATTTTATGAACAAGATAGAAACTTATATCAAAGATACCTATTTATGTGTTTTGATGTTATGACCCTATATCTTGTCCGGTTCATATCTCCGGTACTATTTGATGGAGAACTACGAAAGTGACGTGGAAGATGCTTTGTACACCATCACTGTGTTTTAGCTCTTCATCCTGTCCATCAAGAATTACTAGTTGATGGTCAACTTTGGCACTTGTATTCTAATGTTCATCAAATTCACTTTCCTGTGATAACTTATCATTTACAACTCTGGGTACCGGTACCATATGTTTTGTCTTCATACCCATTACATAAGGTGGCAATATCGAACTCACTGAGCTCTAGTTTCTCTACTAATTCAATCACTGACCTGAACACGATGTTACATTTAATTCTCTCTCTCGCACTCTCAATCACTGGCATAGATATTTGTCACTCAGATTTGTAAGAAGGGTAAACTCACTGGCCTATTCGGCAGAAAGGTGTAACTGCCAAGAATCACATCTTTAACCACACCCATGAGCCTATTCTACTCGTGGAACTTACCTGCCAGAACTAAACAGAGAAATACGAACTTTATCACTCAAATCTGATTCTCTTGACATCACAGGATTTGAAGGTTTCCAAAGCACAGTGGACCCAGAAGAGATGGCCAGGAGGATATTTGGTCAGGCTGGATTCAGGATTGGTGGATTTGGTCAAGATGAACGATATGTGGTCAGTGCCCTGTAGTTGAGCAGCATGAAGTGTCTCCGTATTATTGTATGAGTGAGTGAATATGATTTAACGTCGGTTTCAACTATATTTCATTCATATCACGACATTGGGTCCTATTCCTTCTCACACCCGAGAACCACATGGGCGAGAATAAATGGACAAAGTATGAAATTTGCACGATATGTGGTCAATGCCCCATAGTTGTGCAGCGTTGAGTTTCTCTGCGTTTCGGTTATATTTTCAAGAGTTATGGCCCTTTGTTCCTCAAACTTTAGTGAATGGAATATATATATATTTGCGAGGCTGGATCTCGGTCCATATGGTATGGACAAGCATGAAATTTGCATGATATGAGGTCAGTGCCTTGTAGTTGTGCAAAGTAAAGCGCTTTGTCAGTCTGTCCTGGCGAAAGCGCCGGCGACCATCTTGCATCAAAACATTATATTATTATCACTTGTTGGTCGATCGACTTGAAACTTGGAATATGTATTATCCGAGGCATGGTGAAAAAAGTGACTGAAATAGAATTTTTATAATTATCCAAATTAGGCCTCCATTGACCAATACAGAACAGAATAATGACCTGACAGTGTCAGTCTAAAGCGGATAGGGGCATACAATTAAGTAATCTCGGATTGCTTCTTTCCTGCATTCTTTATCACGTTTATTGCCTCGAGTTAATTGAAATATCCACATCCTAATTCTTTTCAATGTGACAATTTTCCAGGTGTCTAAAAGTCGATTAGTTCGTTGTGAGGGAGCAGATGTACATAGTGATTTAGAGATCTGCAGTCTTTCACAAGCTGTTCTATGGGGGACACTTTGGATACCTGGTATCTACGATGTACTATTATCTGTAAGTCAATGCTTTATTTTATACCTCATTTATGCAACTCTTATCTGGTTTAGATGGCAAATATTTGTAACTTATATATTACATACAACAGGATGTTGCAAGACTTGTACTTATTTCTATATAAAGTATGTTCCTGTTGAATAGGACCGCAAATGATGTACAAATGTTGTTCACCTCTCAATGTACAACATTAATTTTAATAAAAAGATAATCCAGTTTATTCTGTGTGTCTGAACTAGCTTCATCAAAGGCTGTCAAAAACTCCACATTGGATTACCTTGACCAAACCAGCTGAGATAAATATTTTGGCCAGAAATTATCATCATTATCAATATTTTAGCCAGATCATAATGGGGATAGTTCATCCCACTAGGCGTCGCTACTGTTTTATAGGGTAATGATGTGACGTAGCATCATTAAGGCACAGTTATGTCATATCAGTGCCAATGTGTGGATGCTCAGGCATTGTGAAGTCTTGTTGATCGTACCGTCATCTTTCACTGCAGTGGGCATGCGAGGATCACTGATATCACGGGTGTGAACTATCCTTATTCCAGCACAACAAGAGCAACGTGTTTCTTTGGGGCATGTCCAATGCCAAATCAAATCTGTTGCCTGGGGAATTTCAACACCAAAAATGAAAAACAAGAGAAAAACACAAAAATCGTGTAGCCCCAGTGAATTCCTCGTTGTAGATTCTTGCTGTTAAACTAAAAATTACATAATATTTATTGATTAAGCGTTATGTCTTGGAGGCATAAGCCATGTACAGTAAAAATAATAATGATCATATTTTCAGTTGTTGTTGTTGTTATACACACATTTGATACATGCAACTTCAAGACCATCATACGACACAATCAGCTCACCTAATTTTTTTAGCAAACTGGTCGAGATCTATACTACTTAGCCATTTACTGACATGCTTACAATCCCAATTATCTACAGAATCCATGACGATATATGATGATTTGCTTGTCTGTCCCGTCCATCGACAACCTAAATTTTGGTTTGACATTCGTTGGCGTGCCTGTCATTTGCAAAACCCCATCCCACACGTTTTTGCAGCGTGGCAAGTTGAGCTACTATTCCCCTCGCTGGATCACATGTAGACTTATTGAATGCTAGGAACACGGGATTTCATGCGCGACATTTTGGTACAAAGTGAAGAGTATGAAATTTTGGCATGCAACATTTCAGTACCTTTTTTTCACAGGCCAAAATATACTAAAAATTAATATGTTAAAAATTAACATGCTTAACATATAAATAAACCATTTTAAGTGTTACCAAGCTGTAGATTCTTTGACTGCAAATATCTGCAATATTTTGTGAATTTCATTCACACATGTAGTTGGTTTAGAAACTGAAGACATGTTGTCGTAAAGCAAAAAGCAAAACCACAAGTATTGAGGTACATTTACATAATGTGATTTTAGATACGTTGTTAATATGCTAATATCACTAGTAAAAACCTCAACCTTTAATAATATGCTGAAATGTCACAGGTATTATAAATCGTCTGTGCAACTACTTGGTAACCCTTAAAATGGTCTGTTTATATGTTAAACAAATGTTAAAAAAAATAATGTGAAAATCTTTAATTTGTTGCTCAAATCTACACCTGCTATTGTGTTGCCCATAATCCTCCATTGAGATCCTGCTGTAGACTAAAAAGTCTCACCCTCTGGAGCCTCAGCCAATAGGTTACACTGCGCCTGCGCCCAAACGCACTTCCCCAAATCCTTTTTACCTGCGGCACGGTCTACAGGAGGCTCGCGTGGTTGTTGTTCTTGTGACTTTTTTAAATACGCATGCGCCAAGACAGTGAGATCTCGGCCACACTTTTCTACCCCCGATGTTTCATAACAACCCTGCCTTCAGGCACTTTGTAATGCATTTGCTACTTCTCACTGGAATGAATTATTACTTCGTTGATTTTCGTTCAAACAGTTCTTGATCCGGTCCGGTGAGTTGTCAATTTATCTTAAGTCACCAAAACTATTTCAATTCTGGCCTACCATTCAACCCACTTCCTTCTGTTTCACTGAACAGTATACACGTTACAATATCCTCGAAATTGCTTGTATACCAAGGACGATAAACCACAGCCTTGTCCATGTTGTCAGCGGTTCAACTAGTATACATACAGTTCATAGACGACTCTATGAATTATTGCTTCATTGGTTTCCGTTCATTCTCTTAAAACTTTCGCCGAGTAAAGATGTTTAACTCATGGAAATGACAACTTGGTATCATGTTTAACTTTAGCCCCCAAGCAATTCGCATATATGGAAATATGTTTTGAAAGGAAGAATAATTTAACCCTCTCTGGGAATGGAAACAATGACCTGCCAATCCCTGGAGTTGCACTTACTGTCTTAGCTGTACCGAATCATTGATAATACTCAAAACTGACTTTATGCAGAAAATGACTATTTAGTATTTAATGAGTTAGACAACCCTGTTCACGAACAATACATCATAGTTGTGCAGTTATATTGTACATTTTCGGTTACAAGCATGAAATTTGGCACATAACTATTTTGAATGATCCTCGTTCGGAGCAGTCTCTCTATCATCATTCTCGCAAGCCAGGGCCTTGCTTCGCTGGTATTGATGTTCCCATCCTCTTCGGCACATAGAATCCCTTTAGATTAGCATTAATCACTCCTGTAAATTCAATATTTATTTGTATCGGCAGACAGTGGGAGAAACATATTGCATTTGACATCATTCTCTCAATCCAGAGCCCATTTCTGCTAGAATTTACTGGTTCTACACTTCACAATGTACGTTACTTTGTCAATCAGTTTTACGAATGGAATTATGTCATATATATTAGCAGATACTGACCATAAATGCCATCTATTTGACCTCGTTCTCAAAAGCTAGGGCCTTGATTTCCTGGAGGGGTTTTGAGTTTGATTTTAATAATTAGATACCTTTCATATTGATTTTAACTTGGCGGTCAATAAAAGATAATAACGAGAATTTGACATTATTCTCTTACACACAGACCTTGTTTAGTGACACTCGTGTTCTGGCACATGTAGGCACCGTCGTGATATGACTGAAACAATGTTGAAAACGACGTTAAACCCTACTCTCACTCACTCACTCGTTTAGTGAACTACATGTAGACCTGAAATTTCTCACTTAAATCACCTTCGGAATGACTCAGTGACAAACATTCGCGAAGTGAGTATGAGGAGATATTCAAAGATACTGAAATGTTTCTTATTTGTAGAATTTGATTTTTTTTTTAAGAAATTAATAAAATCAGCAACCTTTGAAAAGGCTTGGCCAAACATGTCAGATGAGATGATATTTCCTAAGAATGAAATAGTTAATCAATATATAGAAGGAGCAAACCATGTCTTGGTATTGACTTGCTGCGTGGGAAAGAGTGCCAAGGTATTTAGAATGCAGATGACATAACACACGTAAATGCAGAAACTTAATTATTCTTATCGAATATCAAGACTGTCACAGGCCTTAATTTGATTAGTGAAAAGTGTCATTATACCTCTTGAAATGTTCGATAAAGCCTTCAACCCCATTTCATAGTTTCACAGATCAAAGTGATAGATCCGATACCAAATTCGTTGAAAATTAACTTTGAACGAGATATAAATTTTCCATTTTGCTCAGCAAAGTAAGCGAGAAGGGAGACTGAAGAGCGTAGATCTTTGCGTTATGATTAAATCCTTGAAATTTGCTTGGATTTCCACATATTTGAAAGCCTTTTTGATTTGCAAAAATCAACGGCTGAACCGAATGTTTTGAAACTTGGCACACACGATACTTGTACCAAGACATTGCCAAAGCGATCATTTTGACTTCGTCTGTCAATTCAGTATAGATGGCACGGATCAGTCAATATTTTGAATGGGGAAAGTGAATATATATATATATATATGGTATCAGTCCTAGTACGCAATTCCTACAATTGTGAGCTAGAAGTTATGACTTCGCTTGGCATGAATAAACTGGCAGATGGCGCTTTTTTTCTACAACTACCACTACCTCCGCTGATATGTCTTTCACTGTATTATTGCCACTGCCGCAGGTTTTGACTACCGTGTAGTCATTTGTCACTTGTTCTTCCTACAGCCACAGCATGTGGATGTGTTTAGAGAGAGCTCTGCTAGAATTAGATTTTTGTTTTTGCCTATCTTGAGGCAAGAGGGAAATTCAGTCTAAATTTAGATTATATACATTGTAAAAACAATGTCTAGGACACCTGGAATTTTAAATGCTGCAAATTTTGCAGTCGTTCTTGGTCTCAATTAGAAATTCACGATCACTGTGGTTTTCTCTTGCAAAGGCTATATGTGTTTTCGTTTTCAGCTTAATTTGGCCTAAAAAAAAGGGTACCATCCACTTAGTGCTGAAGTGTCGTGTGCCGAAGTGGTCCAACACCCATGCTCGTATATGTCATAAACATTAGCCAATCAATGGTCACAAGAAGAGACTTTATTTATAGAATATACCTCATCGGTGAAAGCGGAGTTGCCCAAGTTAAAAACGGAAATCAGCGAATGGATTGCCATCTACCGGACATTCCGGAGAAACATGAGTAGATACACAATCAATAACAAGGAATTTACGCCATAAATGATCAATTCTGTAGGACTCGAAAAGGATTTGAGGACCCACACATAGAAGCATTTTTTGGGTAATGAATCCATGCACCCAGAGAAATGGTTTATTACCCCTCGGCCAACTTTGGCCTAGGGGTATTGTCGTCATCATGTACGGCTGTCCGTACGTCCGTCCGTCCGTCCGTTACCGCGATATCTACAGAACCGTTTCATGCATGGCAACCAAACTTGTTACATCTATTTATCTTCATGTAAATCAGAAGCCTATCGAAAATGAGTCATCTCGGACAATATTTTGCAGAGTTATGCCCCTTTTTACAAATAAAAATCCATTTATGATTTGTTATTGTGATAATTTCAGAACTGTTCCATATACAACATCCTAACGTGATAGTTGTTTCTCTTGACCTGAACTAGATGCCTATCGAAAATGAGTCGTGTCAGAAAGTATTTTGCAGAGTTATGCCCCTTGTCTAATAAAATCTGTTACCGCGATATCTACAGAACCGTTTCATGCATGGCAACCAAACTTGTTACATCTATTTATCTTCACGTAAACCAGAAGCCTATCGAAAATGAGTCATCTCGGACAATATTTTGCAGAGTTATGCCCCTTTTTACAAATAAAAATCCATTTATGATTTATTGTGATAATTTCAGAACCATTCCATATACAACATCCTAACGTGATACAGTTGTTTCTCTTGACCTAAACTAGATGCCTATCGAAAATGAGTCGTGTCAGAAAGTATTTTGCAGAGTTATGCCCCTTGTCTAATAAAATCCACTAATTCCTATGTTAAGTTTGCATATAATTTCTATATCATGTTTGTATACTATCACATTTATTTATTGATTGGATGACTGATTTATTGATTTATTCTCTTACACAATGCGAAGAATGCCTGCAAATCTGTTTTGAAAATGACACTAGATGCCTATCAAAAATGAGTCGTGTCAGAAAGTATGCCCTTGTCTAACAAAATCCACTAATAATTCCTATGTTAAGTTTGCATATTATTTCTATATCATGTTAGTATACTATCACATTTATTTATTGATTGGATGACTGATTTATTGATTTATTTTCTTAGACAATGCAAAGAATGCTTGCAAATCTGTTTTGAAAATGACATACATGTGCCATTTAGTATACATGTACTGTATTTATCTAGCCATGTGTACTGTTGTTTTGGTGAGACATCGATACAGCTCTTTCAATTTATTCCAGAAACAAATTAATTTAAGGGGAGGAAAACTTTTCTTTTTTTCAAAGAAAGTACACTTACAATACCAGGGGTAAATATTTCTTCCCACAAGCCAATCAATTGGTAGAGACACCCTTACATTATAATAGCTGGGGTTCAGAGCCGAGGGGTTTCGATAGCGCAGCTTCATGTTTCAAGATACACCCACCTAGACCAGCAATATATTTCGGTGGGGGGGGGCAGTATCTGGAACAGTCCTTACTTCATTTTATGAACAAGGAAATCTTGTATTCTGTTGTAAGAGTGGCCCAAGGTGACTGCTTTGGAAGTACATGTACTGTTTGTGAAGTAAAGAATGCTACTGTTATATGTTTATTTTTACTGTTTATTTCGCTGATTTTAATGAAAAATTCCCATGTCAAATTTATTCCCAGATTTACAAAGATGGTGAAGCCAGCTATTTTGTGAATGTCACCAACCCACAGCAATCCAACAGAGGTCAAGTCTATTACAGGTCACATAAACACATAGAGGCAGGACAAGAATTATTGATGCAGTATGGACAGGAATATGAAAAGAAACGGGGGATACATGTAGGACGAGGCAGTTTGGATGGGCCTATAATAGCCAAATCTGCAGTATCTGGTGAGTATGGCAGGCTTTCATATCTTTCAAAGATTGTAACTGCACTACACTTTGTAATCTCATCACAACACCATGGTCTAACTTAAATCAACCATGGTCAGCTGGTCAGGCTCACATATGCTATAAATGGTGGATAACCAGCCTGTACCGAAAAGCATTACAGAGACCCTTTACATACATGTATGGAATGGCCTTGTGATTACCTGATGCCAAGTGATGCATTCTGATTTATGCAATGTCTTCACTGGTATACCATGTTTGTCGAGGCTGTTTAAATTTTATTCATCTGTTTCACCCTAGAATTCAAATATTTGACCTGAAGGGTCAATCAGATAAATGATTAAGAGCTGAAGAGTTTATTAAAAGCGACTTTTTTCCAACTCGGATACAACCACAGTTTAACTAGTTTATATGCTGCAAATTGAAAGAGAAAGAATTAGTTTGTGTACACTGAAGCACATCACTTTTCCACTTGAACATTTCCCGATCAACTGTAGTATTTCATGGGTCACCATTCTTACAGGGATGAGATCCTATATTCAATATATTTATCTGATGAGCGTAATTATTAACAATAGCACCACTGACGATATCGCTCATCAATGAAAGGACGGATGCTTTTGTTTTTTGATGTTCTCAGTTGGCTGTCTAAGTAAATTAAATAGGATTTGATTGATTGAAATTGTAGTTTAAAGGCCGCTTCCCATACGGATTTCGCGGTCCATCAACTCAATGTTTTACTTTAATTTCATGTTAGGCCAATGATAATTAATAGTCTGCTTCTCGTGATCTAGTGGATCAAAAAAATAGATGCTACTTGCGTTAATTATTGATTATTAAGAACAAAACCATTTCAACTCAAAGATCAATTATTTTATTCTCATTCGAAACCCAAAATTAAGGCCATATTTCGGAGACAATTGATTGGGGGATATTGAAACTCCACACAGGAGATAAACTAAAAAGTACCAATTTTATTCCAATGTATCAAGAAAATCCTTCCAGTAGTTCAACAAATCGCGAAAACAAGAATTAGATGGGAGATTTGTAGGTTATTTTTTTACGTCAGCCTGCATGTTATAACATTGGCAGATCAACGTCATCGTAGCCCCAAAATAACATGGTAGGTATTGCTGATTTTCGTCAATTCCCAACAGATTTTAATGGAATATGGGGGAAAAATCAGTATTTTTTAGTTTATATACTGTGTGAAGATCCGATGCTGTACGATAAATTGTCTCCAAAATATCGCCGAAAAACGTCTCGGAATATATCATCTGGGACAGATAGTAGTACTTTCGTTTTCACACCTTTCGAGATAAGTTTTACAAACATCGTCCAGTCTCGCATTCTCGGGAAACGTTTTTGTTGTAGGGGTCACCAGAATCTTCGATCTTTTCGTTTCGATTATACAGGGTTCCCGCGGTCATGGAAAATCCTGGAAAGTCATGAAATTTGAAAATTGATTTTCCAGGCCTTGAGGATCATGGAATTTTGTGTCTGATCATTGAATTTTGTGAGAGGTCATGGAAAAAATAAATGGAACTTTAAAATGTCAGCCATGTCAATATTTCTCTTGATTTTTTTCCACCGAAAAGATGAATTTCCTGGACCAATGAATGCTCTATTTTCCGAATGTCGCGTGTGGTCTATGAATGCGATCAAGTGTGCATCAGGGGAGGTAACTTTGGTCTTGGAATTCTCTTAAACTCCCAGTGTGCATTTAGGAGGAAATGGCTGTTCTCAAATTGCATCAGTGTAAAAAGAAATGCCATGAAAATGCTCTTCTCACTCATCATGGCTGCGGACTGATTTTCTTGATGCCCCCATTATCCATGAGAATTTCTGATAGGTCATGAAAAAGTCATGGAATTTGTCCATAAAAGGTCATGGAAAGTCATGGAATTCAGTCTGAATTTCTGTGCATGAACTCTGTTATACTGCATGTACAGATAACTATTATTGTGATGACGTGAAACATGACATTTCATACAGCCGCTCATGCCAGGTGCTGCTCACATTCCTCTGTCAAAATGGCGGTCACTGTTTAGTCGAAGCAACCCGGAACCACGAACCCGCTACTGAGCTATAGCTGATCGATGCGTCTACAAAGGTTGGCTGGCTTATGGTATTAAACATAACGGGACATGCGAATAGGGTTGGAGCAGAGGTATAGCATATAACATCGGCAAAGATTATCTGCGGCGGAGAGGAAACCCACACTCAAGGGAGTTAACTTTGCAACTGCATCTGGTTTTTCTCTCGGCAAGGGAGACAATTTCGTAACATTTGTTTTCATAGACGGAGTAAATAATGACAAACAATGCGCAATTATTGTCCATAATTTTCATAGTGCGGGCCGATTTTTCTAATGCTGGCAGGTCATGAGAAGCCGCCAATTAATTAACAGAGGCCTTACATTTCTTTGTTCATTTAAGGTGTTTACAAGAACTGTATTTTAAAATAAAGAGTCGAGTCTCTTGGGACTGAAATCCAGATTGTGACAACAAAAATAATAGATGAAAGGCTTTTACTGCTGATCATTAAATATGATTGGTGGGGCTAATCACGATTATTTGCCATGTGCACATTATTAAAGAGGCTTGAAGTACAATTTTGAGTTTCGTAACAATAACAAATTTGAATTATACCATCTTGCTGTAAAAGGGCCGCATTATTCTCAAATGCTGTAGATTATCATTCTAATTTGCCCAACCTTGGTGTTGGTGACTTACAAACTTTCAGTATCCATGACGGTCTTTAGTATCATACGGCACAGCGAATGGGGGAAGAATCCAATCTGTCATCTGTCGCTGACCACCAAGAATGATCATACATTTATTACTTACCTAATTCGTAGGCAGCAGTTTAAACGAATGCAAGCAGTTAGTAAAAGAATTACAAAAAAATTGGCCTTCGCTATATGTCATGCAGTAACATGATTTCGGAAAGACTGAAATTGTAAATTAGAGTATTGTTTTAACTATCACACTAAGACTTTTAATATGTTCAAAGATTTCAACTAAAACAATAAAACATAACATCAGCAACATGTCTGTCGGTAGTACCTGAAAAGAAAAAAAAACATTTTATTGGTTCTGCATTATTCCCAAATGTATACATAATACTAAAAATTTGTCTAATGGATAGACATTTATCTAATGTGCCGGATAAATATAAATTCTGGAAATTATTGAACAAGTTTGAATGATAGGATAACTTTTTCTTTACATCATATCACCCAATCTTAAAGACAGTTTTACATTCACCTTCGTGACAGATCATTTTGCGGGATGCAAATAAAATACAGATCTAGAGTTGAAGAAATCCATATATATCTCCACTTATTTCAAGAGAAAAACCGGAATGTTAAATTGAAAAGCGGTATGTTCCCATGTTGTTGCTTCGGCAGGAACGCGGACCTGTGAGAAAGCATTTTTTCGTGAAGAGTTCCGAAAGATTTCTTTCAAAATTTGGTTTTGAGTTTTGCCCTAAGAAAAATTGTATCATTACGACATCGCATCGAGTTTAGGCCCACACAGTTATCGCGGATAAATAGTCGCAGCTGTTCGCATTTTCTGAGACTGGTATGTTTTTCGACCAAGTTCTAGATGCCAGGCTTGTTACATATATAATAGCCTATAGGATCAAGTTTACATTATACACTTATTAACTTGTGACGGAGTCAATATCATGAAACCTGGACCCGAGGTCAGACTTGGCAAAGCAGACCTGACCGAGGCCGCAGGCCGAGGTCAGGTCGCTTTGGCCAAGTCTGGCCAAGGGTCCAGGTTTCATGATATTGACTCCGTCACAAGTTTATAAGTGTTTTATTATACCGAATTTATTAAATGCAGTGAATTATCGCTATGACGCCAGACTAGCGCATGGTACTATTATTACTCCTTTTCAAAAACGCTGTGTGTTATCGGAAATAAGACACACAGATACAATTTTATGACTAGAATAATACTGAGAATTTAAAGTTTCAGAAGCGTTTCACAAACCCTGGGTGTTTTGATACAATGTAGCCACTGGCTTCACACACTTCGTTCATAAATCCTATTTAGGTCATGGTGAACTCATTTGATTGGGTAAATTTACTCCAGTTTTGAGATGAGAATGAAATGGATTACTCGGGCAATGCAGATAGAAATTACATATAACAAATTATTCTACCTCTTGAATATTCAGGAGACCGAAACGTATGCTTACCATCGACGAACGAGAGTATTTATATTCATCCTTCTTGTCTCAATTCAGCAAAAAGTTTGTAGAGGAATTCACCAATTAGTTGTATTTCGTTATCGACGAAAGATTATCGAAATTAATGTCTTTTGCTAGACAGTAGACCCGTAATATTGAGACGCCTGTATAACATTTTCTGCATTCTTACTGTCCCTATTTTGTAACAGTTCTTGTAGATTGTCATCGTACAATCTACGAAGCGACCACCGTCAGCCATGTTGCAGACAGACGGTACTTGTAAACAGTGACCACATGATCACAATATTGACTCCGGACCTCGCGCGCTCCGCCCGACACATAAACAGCTGGGTCAGTGATTGAAAAATATTGGCTGGGCTGGGTACAGTTTGACCAATGAAATATCAGAAAACCCTCATGAATATTCAAGAGGTATAATAAATATATATGAGGAATTCTCCAGTCCCGTACTTCTTTGTTTTATGTAGTTCAACGTGTAAAGATCAGATTCAAGGAAATATTTAATCATATTTTGTGCACACCAGAACTGCTAGCAAAATTTATCTCAAATATTTTTTTACTTTCAGGTGAAGAGATTTACTGCTGCAGACACTGTCCCCACATTGAGTTTTCAACAAGGATAAACTATTATCGTCATGCGAGAAATGAACACGGTTCTATTATCCCTGCCGATGTCTTAAATGAGATGAGACAGCTTTCGCAAAAACATAATTCATCAAATAAGGAAAAACCCTTCAAGTGTTCAGTGTGTGAGTATAGGTCTACACAAAAGTCCAATCTGATTACACACATGAGAACTCACACTGGAGAGAAACCCTTCAAGTGTTCAGTGTGTGAGTATAGGTCTGCATATAAGTCGGATCTGAATAGACACATGAGAACTCACACTGGAGAGAAACCCTTCAAGTGTTCAGTGTGTGAGTATAGGTCTGCATATAAGTCGGATCTGAATAGACACATGAGAACTCACACTGGAGAGAAACCCTTCAAGTGTTCAGTGTGTGAGTATAGGTCTGCATATAGCTCACATCTGATTACACACATGAGAACTCACACTGGAGAGAAACCCTTCAAGTGTTCAGTGTGTGAGTATAGGTCTGCGAAAAAGTCACATCTGAATAGACACATGAGAACTCACACTGGAGAGAAACCCTTCAGTGTGTGAGTACAGGTGTGCGCTAAAGCACCATCTGGATGAACACATGAGAATTCCCACTGGAGATAAACCCTTCAAGTGTTCAAAGTGCGAGTACAGGTGTTGCGATCACAGTTCATCGAGGGGGCATAGAAAATCTCGTGGAATAAATAATTTTGAGTGTTATGTATGTCAGAAGAACTATTCAAACATGAGAGAATACAATAACATGTAAGTGATGGACACAGATATGTAGGACATAATAATGCTATTCTGATGTAAATATTGGGAGGAGTAGAAACGGAATATTATAATGTGAACTTGGACATATATCCTCTGAACGAACTCTCACTGGAGAGTACAGGTGAGCACGAGATGAATCTGAATAAAAACAAGAGAACTCGCACTGGAAAGAAACCCTTTAAGTGTTCAGTGTGGGAGTTCAGATGTGCATGACAATTTGTGCCAACTACACACATAAGGGAAACCCTTCAAATGTTCAGTTCATTGAGGCATCATACAAAATATAATGCAACAAATAATTTCAATTGCTTTGTATGCCAGAAGTACTTTTGAAATGGAACAGAATTACTCGTACTTGAGAAAATAGATCTTGAAGAATGAATTAGATTCAATAACTTATGTGCTGGACAGACTTGTAAAACATTCGCTTTAAGCAAACATTGCTCATGTAAATATGGAGTAGGGTGAAAATGAAATATTATAGCATGTACATATATCTGCTGCATGAATTAGGTGGTATGTAATGGCATTCCACAATTTCTCTCCTCATTGAATCAAACTTGACAGTGTACAGCATGTGTTTGGGGATTAGTATTTGTTAAAGCTTCATACATGTAATTCTCCAATTTTAATAGGAAGGTCATGAAATTACCATGTGTGTATCTATATGTCCAATGGCAGAATATCCAGCATTTTTCTAATCATGATAAAATAAATGTATGCATCAATTTATTGACAGCTATCAACAACACAGCTCTGTCTTGTTCTTTTAATCAGGGTTCATAAGAGATACTGGGAAATTTACATGTACTGTCTCTTCCATATAGTATATATGCCTCGAACTTAGCATCGAATCCATGGAACAATGCTGAATTCAACCTAGAGTTCATTGGGAAAATTGCACCTCCCACCTCCCCAAATGTACATAGTTGATGACTGCCTCCTTAGGTTATGGACTCTAGGATACCCTGTTACTACCATACTTGAATCTGCAGTTGCCTGCGTACAGCATTATAATACACAGGCTGTTAGCCAGCTACTTTGAAACATGTTCAATATTTATCCTGAAAACTTACCTCTCTTCAACAGTTGTTGTATCCGGTGTTCCCACTGAATACCTAATGAAGAATTTTTAATTCTTCCTGATCTCGCACGGGCTCGCCAACTTCTCCATATTCACTTCGCAACATAGAGAAGGTTTTCATGTCTGCCTCCGTGAAAATCGAGTATTATGGCGAATCACCAAGTGTTGGATTACATTATGACGGCTGATATTCTGCAAGTAGTCCTTTCTTTACATTTGGTTCCTCTGCCGGAAAACTTTGAAAATGTATCCTTCATTTTATTCACTTTGGCACATTTCAGAGAAGATTTTAGGGTGAAAAGTTGAACCATGTACACCTGTCTAACTCGTTCGAGGAGGCAAAAATAAAATAAATATTCTTACTCAAATATTGATCTTCAGATGAAACCATCTTGTCAGTTTAAGTCAAAGTAAACTTCTACAAGAAAAGGTCAATTCATCAAGACCAAACATGTGGATCATGTGACCCAATGCATAGCAGACACACTCATATGTTGTTGGCAATATCGTAACATCGACTATCCACTGTCAACCGTTGCACGATGAATATATGGACGGTCCATGCTGACTAGCATGGAGTGTTTGCTGCGCGCAAATATTTAACCGGAAATCCAGACATTTTCTGTGGGTTGTTTTTAGCGCGAAAAAGCCGATGTTATTGATCGTCATGCTGTTGTGACACAATAGGTACATATATTCCCATTTAATTAGTTTTTATCGTTAAGCATTTCAATCAACTGTACACAACTGGACATGCTGTTGACAAAATCCACAAATATTTGATTTCATCTCGGTGATCCTGAATACTGCGATACACTGGTAAAATCCATCCTGCTCCCAGAGTATTGCGCCAGCCAACAAAACGACCAGGTAGCCATAGTTCATAACATCACCATACCAGCTACGGCTGACGTAACAGCTGATGGTGAAGGTTAGACTACTATATACGAGGCCACACAGAGCCAAGAGATCGAGCCAGTACTGCTCCCAAAGTACATGATACCAATACCCATAATAATCAACGAAGAAGAGGAGTCAGTTTCAGAGGTAATGATAGTGATACATGTAACTCCGGTCGAGTCCACAAGAAACACTGAGCCTAGCTCCCAAAGATTCTGCAGCATCCTAATCATACTCAACTGGAACCACTAGAGAACCGACAGGAACCTCTATGGACCCTGTACAGAAACTCCATCAGACCTCACAGGTACCCCTGTAGACTTACCTGGAACCCTTGCAGATCCTGCTGAATGTAGGACCTGCTGATAACCCAAACTTTCCAGCCACTCCTATCAGACCAAGCAGTATAGACAATACACTGAATAAAAGTAGACCGATACCCGTCATGTGTATGCCAGAGGTTGAACAAAACCGTATCTGAAAAGCTTTCGTCCCAACAATTACCAATTCAAGGCAGTAAACCATTGTTGTTGTTGTTTATCTGTAAATCCACTCTCAACTCGATGGGTATCTTTCTCTGGTGCTACAAGAAAAAATCACATGGTGCTATATTCTCGAAATGCTGTTCTCTTATGCTTGAGAAACCTGGGATCTGTTCCTTAAAATCACTCGACTACCATTCCCTAACCCCTGGTTGATGTTGCAACCATGGTCACGTCCGACAAACTGGACAAAGTTTTACTGGATTCAGGAAGTATAACTGGCTTAACTATATGTGTGGAACCTTTTGTTTCGGAATCAGGAAGACATGTAATTTTGGGCGAGGGGTTCAGCATCTCTATGCCAGGAAGAACAGGCCGATCAGGAGCGATATCAGTCTACCTTATGTTGTAATTCGTTGCACTCAAACGAACACAAATTATTTATCATTTCAACAAATGCTCTGTCTTCTCGGGCTTTTTATTCACAATAAGCCGTGAAGCCCGACCTCGCGCAGTACATACCGGTACACCATGAATGATGGGAATATAGTCGGCCGGCAAAGCATCTCAAAAACGCTTTTAAAAACTTTCGATGGCATTTTTTTTATACAAATGGGTATTCATGCTAAATTAGTTATTTGAATGGTAAGGATCAAGGTAGGAGAGGATACCACCCTGAGTTTGGTCAATTGGGGTCATTCTTGGGGTTAAATAATGTCAAAAATGGGTTACAAATTAACATCCACCATATTGTTACCAATGAGTATCCAGTAGCATTTGCTAGATCCTGTGTTAAAAGTGACGATTTTAATCATTGTTGCAGAAACTTATAAAACAGGGCTATTCCACCAAGCGCCTCCACTTAAAGTTTCTCAAATTTGGCGATACATATCGCATGCTGATAGCAAAATACGAGCGTAGCATGCAAGATATATGGCGTTACGTTTCTTAACTTGTCTAATCTCGCTTAACCCGGGGCTAGGGGCCGTATGAACCCATGTGCTTCAAGATCCTCATGGTGCTCATATGAACAGTCACAATCAAAGCGTGACTGAGATACAGCTTTCTCTAGATGACTACTTCACAACGATTATTATGGATTAAGAATACTGATCAGCGATACGCATTATATATTTTTGGAACATCATGATGTCTTGTCGGCATCATTGAAAACTGACCACTTCTCTCTTGCAGGAAACTAGCCTATGTTTATGTATACTATGATTGTCTTTTTGAATTTGGTGCTAATACTGTTATATGGAATATGGAAGGGTGAGTGTGAGTGAATATAATTTAACGTCGCTTTCAACCATATTTCCGTTATATCACGATGAACCAACTAAGCACCACCCAGCCCAGTTGTGTTCCTGCTACTTCAAAGAAGAAATATTTCAAGCAGCACGGAACCAGACACCCTCCATCCACCCTATAAAACATGGAGGACAGCGCACAAGACAGACAGGACGCTTACATGGTGCAATAAAGACAAGTGATATTACAGTGCTAGACATCACATCAAGTTCCTGTTGCTTCTCAGCAAAATGCATTGAAGCAACACGACCTGAACCCACCCAACCACCCGCTCTTTGGATTATGGACGCGGATATTCTTTAATGGACGACGGCTGAATTATGAATGACGGACTAGACGCTTGTAATCCAAGCTTAATTAGTTTTAAGTAGAGTGTAAGGTAGTCATAGATAACAAGTTTAATATAAGAATTAAGGTCATTTTAGGGTCACTTTTGGGTCAAATGAGGTCAAAAATTTGTGAAAATCGGTTATATGCACAGTACTAATTGTTACGATTGGGTATTTAAGTTGAATCAGTTGAGAGTAGAGTTGAATGTAGTCATCGATAACACGTTAATTATTAGAATTAAGATCATTTTAGGGTCACTTTTGGGTCAAATGAGGTCAAAAGTTTGTGAAAATCGGTTATAAATTAATATTCACAGTACTAATTGTTACGAATGGGTATCCAAACTGAATTAGTAGTATGTAGTGCAAGGTTTAAATTAGTCATAGATAACACATTAATTAATTATTCAAATTATTGCTTGTCCTGTGGTGAAAGATTTTTGGCATAATTTTTTCCTTTGCATCTCTGAATATGTAGAAAGTATTAGAATTGTGAATGTAACCTGCAAACTGATTATATTCGGAGGTTTGTATAACGACAATGTATTTAACACAATTTTGCTGTTAGCAAAACGATATGTATATCAGAGTAAACTTAAAAAAGTGATGGCAAATATAAATACCATGAAGAAACTTTTATCAAAATATTACGAAACTGAAAAGGTTAGCTACTTTATTGAGTGTAAATACGATGCCTTCCGTGACAGGTGGTCTAGATGGGTATTACTGCTACGATGAATGTTTATCTTTTTCTATATTATCTACTTTGTTGTGTACTCACAAATACTCAAAATATTATTTGCTCCTTTTTGTTTGTCTATAAAAAGAAAACCGGTGTGGAAACTATCTACCAAATACACCTTCCGTTATTGAGAATCTTAAAAAAAAAATTATGAGGAATTTTGAATTTCAAAGAGTTGTAAATGATTTGCATGTTTCCTATAAATTATGTAAAATGGTGTACATGTAATACGATATGGTCATACCTGAATAAAAAATATATTAAAAAAAAAATTATTCAAATTAAGATTATTTTAGGGTAACTTTTTGGTACAAGAAAAATGGGTACAAATCGGTTATAAATTAATATCCACACTACTAATTGCTACGAATGGGTATAGGCAGGCAGAATTAGTTGTATGTAGTGTAGGGTTTAAGGTAGGCATACTAACCATTATGTAACCATTATATTGTCTCTCGATTATTTCTCTAGCTGAGGATTGTACGAATAAAGCCAAACTAGGCCCACAAATAGTCAGATCGATCTGTTTTGTGAAGGGGCTTGGTTTTGAGAAATTGCTACTTTCAGCTCCATGTAATGACAATACCTTGGATTATAAGAGCAAAATGAGAATATGAGTCTCAGCTGAACCCACATCGACACCAATTTAAATTAAATAATTGTATTCTCAGTTGAAGATTATGCCAACAGAATAGAAATGGGCATAATGCTATGGCGTTATTCTGCTTAATTTAAACAAGTTTGTACCTAGAATAAAAATATTCCAAAAGTAACATGAAAAAAGAAGAATTTTCGGAGGACTCCTTATGGTCGCCATTTTGAATTTAACTATCATTTTCAATCTGACGACTAAGCAAATAGATTCGAAATGGGCAAAAGGTATCTGGCTATGATATGCACAATCAACTAAGAATAATGCCTGCGCAACATGGAAAAGGAGGAGATTAAGATAACCCCACACAGCTGCCATATTGAATTTAAACATCGTATTTTGATCTTGGGGATAGGCAAATAGCTTCAAAATGGACGTAAGTTGTTGGGCTATACTAAGAGATCCCTCTGGTTTGATAAATTTCCACAATGATCGAAGAATAGTGCCTTGAAGTAAACGAGCAAATTGAAAAAAATATGATTTTCAGATGACCCCATATGACCACCATTTTGAATTTCATCATCAGATCTTGATCTTAGGGATACGTAAATAGATTCAAAGAGAAATCCCACAGTTTTGAAACATTTGCATAATGAGCTCAGAATAATACCTTGAACTATACGAGCAATGGTCAAAAGTATGATTTTCTGATGACCCCATATGACCGCCATTTTGAATTTGACCATCAAATCTTGAATTTTGGCATTTGTAAATAGATGCAAAATGGGAATAAAATGTTAAGCTATGCATAGAGATCGCTCGGTTTTGATAAATTTGCGCAGTGAGGTAAGAATAATGCCTTCAACTACACGAGCAACATGAAAAATGTGATTTTGAATCAGATTACGGTACCCATCTATCGGCCATTTTAAGCTGAGAATTAAGCAAACAGATCAAAATAGGCGAAAGATGCTAGGCTTTGATGGGAGATTCCTTTGTGTTGAAGTGATCGTAAACCCTCGTATAGTTTACATCAAATGAAAGACCATTGCGAACTGTGTCGGAAAATATTGTATTTTTTTACGATTTTATTACACAGAGTAAACTGCAAATAAAGCATGGTATTCTATGGTGGTCTGTTGCAATCATATTTAGGTCCAGTGACGTCACACTGCCTTAATACATATATTTCAAACTATGTATGCACTTTCCAATACTTGATTCAAGCTTAAGGTGTGCACACTTTGAGTTTCACCACAGACTCACTGTTCCAATATGCATGTTTCACCAAACTCGGGGAAATTAAATGCAAGATTCAAATTGACTTGACTCTCCGATTTTGGTGAAACATGCACTTTGGAACAATGAGTCTGTGGTGAAACTCAAAGTGTGCACACCTTAAGCTTGAATCAAGCATTGGAAAGTGCATACAAAGTTTGAAATATATGTATTAAGGCAGTGTGACGTCACTGGACCTAAATATGATTGCAACAGACCACCATAGAATACCATGCTTTCTTTGCAGTTTACTCTGTGTAATAAAATCGTAAAAAATTACAATAGATATTTTCCAACACAGTTCGCAGTGGTCTTCATTTGATGGAAACTTTACTTGGGGGTTTACGATCCCTTTAATAATTTGCACAATGAGCCAAGAATTATGCCTATTATATGAATAACCTGAAAAGGGGCGATTTATGGATGAACCCAAATGAGCGCCATTTTCAATTAACGTATGATGGCTAATCACTATAGAATTAAAAAATAGGCTCAATTAGCCAAATATGATATTCCAGAACTACGGAAAGTCTTTGCTCTCGATTTTTGTCGGGTTTACCAAGGGTAAACCCTACATTAGTATCACTCTTCAGTTTTTCTTTTTTCTTCTGCACATGTGTAGTTTTGATCTCCTGCCCGGAGACTGTTCTCATTTGATGCCCCTTACAGCATTCATAAAAAATACCGTACTTCTGTCTGACAGTCATATACACATGTGCAATGCACGGTAGCTTGTGCATTGAACGTGATAATTGGTACATTATCGCAGTAAATTTTATCTTTACAATTTCCTTTAAAATTTGCCTTTCCAATCTATTTTATCCGATATCATTTGTTACAGCGGGAAGGGTGCGCCGTAGTCATTCTCCAGGCGTAACCACGTAGCGAGTGTTTGTGGATACAAATTATGTATGCGTATCCACATTTTAAAATCACCGAAAACAAGAAATTTCCAAATTGTGGATACACATGATTTTTTGGTGATGTATCCACATTTTTACTTCCACCTTACTTGATCAATTATCAGCATGAGAACTGAATAAAATTGCGACAAAACTCTGGCAGAAATTTTGGCGAAAGTTTTTGGGACAGATTTCGTTATTTTTTCAAGTGTCTGACGTGTCTTCTCCGTCGATCTTCTTCAACAAAACGAAATAGGAACGACTGGCACTTTTGCACAAAACTCTTTTACATATCTGATTATGGTTACAAAGAATAAAAACCTGGGGTGTTTTCCTTTTGCTTGTATGGATGAGAAAGAGATACGATATTTCGATCCCTTCAACGCTGAACTTTCATCCCAAGTCTGAATTTGCCAGAGTACAAGTAATCGTGAATTTGATTGGCTGAACACTCCGCCCACACGTTATTCAACCAATCAGTAAACTTTTTACACGACATACGAATTCAATGAAACTAAATAAGATCGGCTCGTTTTCTAGATTTATAGTTTTTCTTTCCAATCCATAAGAATTTAAAGGCATTTCTGTAAAACCGTGATTATTTAGCATTTAAAATAACACTATGAGTATGACAGTATCTTGTTTTATAGTCAAGAGTTGTTAGAAAAATGATCATGGAGTAGGAGAATAGCGAATTTTCTGAACTTGTCGGAGATTGCGACGTCTGAAGATTTTCTTGTCTGGATGTACGTTTAGTAGATTCATTTTCTCACAGATTAAAGAAGTATGGAAATTATATAAATGTGGATACAATGTGGATACATCTCTTATATAGGATGCGTATCCACATTTTACAAAAGTCGAAGTTTTATGCTCTAGATAAAAATGTGCATACACATCCTATATAGAGATGTATCCACAAAAACCTTCTATATTGCGGTCACGCCATTCTTCATGGTCCATCGACAACCGATCCGTGGAACTTTTGTTGTAAGATCACAAAGGTGGTGTTAGCTTTAGATATAGGGAATCGTCTTCAATGCATTTTTGATACACACAGCTTATTTAGACTGAATATTTCAGAATTATTTGTTGCTCAAATTGGTTTTGGATAAAGGTGTCCTATTTTTGTAACAAAAAGAAAATCTGAACCGAAAAGTGCATAAAAATACGAAAATAAGCCAGTGAACCTATGGTGCGCCATAAATCCGTTTTCGTGCATCTGCAGCCCTTCATTATTTCTTGTCTTGTAATTCAGCATGTATAGGCTGTACAAAATGGTCCATTTAATATCATTTTGATAAAAGTGAAAGTTTGGCCCTACAAACCGAACAGCTGGAGGAAGATTCCTTATGTAAAGCGAACACCACCTTTCCTCCCTTAAATGATCACAAATATGGGACTAATAAACCCCTCTGATGCAAGTAAACCCGACATCAGTACTTTAAGTACTTTGATTAATCATTCTGGTGATACCGCGAATGTTCAAAGGGGCACTAAATTTCCGAACCCTCTATTACCCAGGCCAGAAAGGCAAAACTTCAAACTCGAGAAAGAAAACTTCGGACCAACAATTATCTTGATCGGCAAGGTCCAGTCTATAAGAAAAAGGATGTTGCCAAAATTTACAAACAAAAAATACTGAATGAACCTACACTAATATCTTAAAATTTACTCCGTAGTCTACTTCAAATTTGATACCCATTTCATTTACAAGGAATTTCACACCAAAATGTTTTAAATTGTTTATATGCCCATCTTTTGGCCATCTTTGGATGTTATTTGACCTCGAAATGACCTGATAATGACCACAAATTGTCAAAATTGTCTTATTATCCACCCTACCTTGAACCATACCGCATACAAAAGTAAATAACAAACAGCACAAAATATATGAAATAAAACAGAATTTTCTCACATTCTTGACCTCATTTGACCCATAATGTGACCCTAAAGTGACCTCAATTCCATTATTTAACGAGCTATCCCTACCTGTGTTAAAGCCACACAGTACATAGAACCAATTTCGCGTGGATAGTCATTGGTAAC
The DNA here is from genome assembly GCA_036873755.1 of Hanleya hanleyi. NCBI lineage: Eukaryota > Metazoa > Mollusca > Polyplacophora > Lepidopleurida > Hanleyidae > Hanleya > Hanleya hanleyi. The sequence goes on along the minus strand of JAVTVY010002769.1, from coordinate 5,424 downwards.
AAACATCACAATAGAAATTAAATTGGGAACGACTTCTACCAAATTTGATCTTATTTAACCCCAAAATGACCTTCAATGTCCAAAATCCGGGTGGTATCCCCTCCCACCTTGAACCCTGACACCCAAAGACTTAATTTAGCATGGGCATTGATTTGTAACGAACAATGCTATCAAAAGTTACAGTTCGAGCCCTTGTCCGGCCTACTAATACGGTGGAGAACCGAATTTTAAAAAAGAAACCAAGTGTCGGAAATATGACCTCTCTAATCATAGCAGAGCGCTGAACCAATTGACCCTATGGGTCTGAGGTTGTCAGTGCATATCTCACATTTCGTCTCATCGATGGATTAAAAGACCAGTGTAGTTGAGAAGACAATAACGAGTTTGCTGTGAGTAATATATATGGATACATGGGACATTGCAATTTCTTGTGTAGATGTCTATGGCCACGTTTAATCCCCAATCGTCTTCAGATTAATGAGAATGTAAATTTGTGATGGTGATACAATACGACGTCGACGCAGCACAGTGAAAACAAAATAGTGATAAAATACATAAATAAATACGATTTTGCGAAGGAACAGCAATGAAATATTACATACATGTATTTGTCTTCTTACAGACATATCACAGTGATTTAACGTGGTGTACAATGGAGCCATCTGACCCGAAGATTCCGGTCCAGTCCTTGAAGGTGATCAAGACAGAACCAGACCATCGATGGGATGTGACAGATATGGTTGACAATATTATGCTTCATGCTATCAAAGAGGAACAATTCGATCATGTGAGCCCTATTTACGATAGACTCATACTCGGTCAGAGGACAATGTGTGTGTGTGTGTGTGTGTGTGTGTGTGCCTGTTCCCTCTTCCCCCTCCACACACACACACAAGCACGCACACACACGCAAACACACATACGCAGGAAACGTGTCAAACGAGGAAATAATGAAATATTGTATTAAAAGATGGTGAAACAATATTTACTTATATTGGCCAACGCTCTTGTCGTTAGAGTGTTACCCAACTAGCAACATCGTTTCCAATAAGAAACAACTGTTTCAGAAACATTGTTTAGAGAAACTCATGGAGAGAAACTCATGGAGAGAAACTGTCTAAGAAAGACCTTCTTACGGAGAAACTACTTTGGAAAAGCGTGTCGATCATGGGAGACGCTCTTCTATGTCGTCACGTCCTCGATTGGAGATGTGTCCCTGTTTGAATAGAACTTCTTCATATTGATTTCCTCGTTTGACATGATGCACAAACGCACATAAACTTACTTACTAGTTATACAGGATGAGTCAGTTGTTAAACTTTGAGCGTTTTGTAGAACATAGAAGAACAGAGGTTGAAATAACAAAACTTTTTACGTTTAAAATTGTTAACTCACTGCCTAAAAATGAACCAGGCGTTTCATGCTTGAGGTGAAGGGATGTTGGAATGGTGGTGCGAGTCCTTAAACCGGGCAAACTTAGGCCAATTTTACTACACAAATGATACAGCAAACAGCCACGACAGCATGGCATTGTTGGTGCAATGACCATAGCTCAGATGATTTCGGGTATAATTGTTAGCAGTTTGTGTGTTCAAGAAATATTCGATGGCATTTGCATCTTTGTCTGATAATTCAGAGAATTATATTCTATCTGTTTTGAACGCTCAAAAGCTGTAGAAATCCATTATCAAGTATCTTAGCCGTTCAGTGCCCTTGCAACAAGGTGAGGTTTAATGGGGGAAAATATCCTTGTTGAGCTTCGGAAAATAAGAGAAAGGAGAAGTGAGTGAAATCGACAAGTCACAAGCGTCTAGTTCGTCATCCAATATTCAGCCGTCCATTAAAGAATTTCTGCGCCCATAATTCAAAGACCTAATTCATATAGTAGCATTAGCACCAAATTAAAATAATAAATCCTAGTATACATAAAACTGGGCTAGTTTTCTGCAAGAGAGAAGCGATCAACAGTTTTCAATGATGCCAGCAAGACATCATGATGTTCCAAAAATATCAAATCCGTATCGCTGATCAGTAAACTTAGTCCATTTTGTTAAGCTTACAATATAGCTGTATCTTGATATTTTTAGGATACAATGACAGATTTTCTGGTCATGGTTCAAATCTGAGATGCGAAGAAAAAGAAATTGCAGACAGACCTGTTCCTGTGACCTTGTACAGATCTGTTACATGGTCCCGGAGTGAGACTAGCTCCAATAACGGATCTAGTGTCTTACAGTTGGGAGAACATACATATACATCTAGTTCGTCCACAACAGAACAGATTGTTGACAAGTCGAATAGATGCCCACACTGCTCATATTGTGCTGTCTGGTAAGGAGATCTCACCGAGCATAAAAAGACCCACAAAACAAATCTCACTGGTTAACAACCATACAAATGCTCGTCGTGTCCATATATCACTGTTGTCAAAGGACAAACGAATATACATGAAAGAACGCATGCTGGTGAGGAACCATACAAGTGTTCGTTTTGTCCATATAGCGCTGCTGTGAAAGGAACCCCGAGGGTGCATGAAATTACCCATTCTGGTGAGAAACCATACAACTGTTCACTGTGTCCATATAGCGCTGCTGTGAAAGGAAATCTGAGGGTGCATGAAATTACCCATACTGGTGAGAAACCATACAAGTGTTCATGGTGTACATATAGCACTACCAGTAAAGAAGGCCTGAAGCGACATCTAAGACCGCATACTGGTGAGAAGCCATACACGTGTTCATTCTGTCCATACAGTGCAGCTGAGAAAGGATACTTAAAGCCACATGAAAGAAATCACACTGGTGAGAAACCATACAAGTGCTCATTGTGTCCATATAGCACTGCCAGTAAAGAACGCTTAAAGCTACATGTAAGAACGCATACTGGTGAGAAGCCATACAAGTGTCCGTTCTGACCATATAGCGCTGCTGTGATAGGAAACCTGGGGGTGCATGAAAGCACCCATACAGTTGAAAAACCATACAAGTGTTCTCTGTGTCCATAGAGCGCTGTTGAGAAACGAAACCTGAGGGTGCATGAAAGAACGCATACTGGCCAGAAACCATACAAGTGTTCATTGTGTCCATATAGCACTGCCAGGAAAGCAACCTTAAAGTCACATGAAAGAAATCATACTGGTGAGAAACCATACAAGTGCTCATTGTGTCCATATAGGACTGCCAGGAAAGGAGACCTAAAGCCACATGTAAAAAATCACACTAATGGGAAACCGTACAAGTGCCCCATGTGTCCATATAGCACTGGCTGGAAACAACAACTGAAGCGACATGAAAGAACTCACCCTGGTGAGAAACAATAACAGTACTCATTGTGTCCATATAGCTCAGCTCAGAAAGGATATCTATGCGAACATGGGAACATGAAAGAAATCACATTCACATTGGTGATAAACCATACAAATGATCCGCGTGTTCACTTAAAACTACACAGAAAGGACATAAATCCACATGAAAGAATTTACACTGGTTCAATATGTCCCTATAGCGCTGCTGTGAAAGGAACCCTTAGACTACATGAAAAAAAAAAACACATAACCATACAAATCCTCGTGTCCATGTAAAACTACCTGTAAACGAAGTCTAATATTAAAAGAAAGAAGGCATACAATTCAAATAATAATAATAATAATAATAATAATACTTTATTTCAGACACGGGTCCATATGTACATAGAGAACAAGATTACATACTCACCCTTGTCATTCAATCATCACTCTACTGGAAAAAATTGTCGTTGCGGGGACTCTTTCGGAGATCTGCTAACTCTATCGGAGAAATTATGAGGTCGAGGATGGAGGTACGTGCCCTTTGTCGTCTTGAAATTGGTATTATATTCATTTTTCAGCGATTCAAATAGCTGCATAAAACAACATTATATATAAGGTATAGTATATTATCTGAATCAGTGGACTGGAATTCGTGTAAGAGGAAATATCTTTGCCAGAAATTTATACATGCATAGCCACGTGTTGTGTTTGATACAGTTTTCAATACATTTTTCATGAAAAGGAAGACATTCTGAATTAACGTTTGCTTGAAAACACTGACCAGCGTCGGTATCTAACTCCCGTCATTAGCGTACAACAAACTTTATGTCAAATTTATCGATAAAACTTTCAATATAATTTTTTTAAACGAAACGTCCTCTGGTGGAAAACAACACCGGACTCTGCGCGGAAATAGTGAAATCTTCAGCCGTATGAGTTCTAAAGATGAAAGTTTCGATATGTCGATCTGTCATAGATGCTGGGCAAGAATACAAAATAGATGGAGCCGTATGCGCATAGTCGTAACACTGATCTGTTGGGATATAGTTCACTTTCAATACATATTTGAGGCATTAGAATTTTCAAACATTCAAGGGCAGGTTGAACCGTGAGTACACTTCAATTGTTTGCTTTTCAGAAGAGTTTCGACAAAGATGAGGAAACAAGGGCGGATCCAGGCAAAATTCATGGGGGGGGGGGGGTCGACTATCACAGCCCAACAGGCGATGATCCAGGGGCCCCGGAAGCTCCGGAATCCTATAGATCGCCGAAGATGCGTTCTGAGAGTTTTCCCGGAAATAAAACTGATCATAATGTATGCAGATGTATGGTTCTCTTTTCACGATTTTCCCGCAATCATAAGCACGCATCGATATTGAAAAAATCGCACCTCATGACTTTCTAGTTACATACAAAACGATGTCATTTAGTTCATGGAAGGGAAACCAATATGCCTACCGATACGGTTCATTCACAAAAAGATAAAACAAGGAATCCTCACCGCTCAACAGGCGAGGGTCCAGGGGCCGCCTATAGGCCCCGGAAGCTCTGAATTCCTAGATCTCCGGAGATGCGTTCTAAGAATTTTCCAGGAAATAAATTCAAACATAATGTATGCAGATTTATGTTTCTATTTTCACGTTTGTTTCTAATTTATAAGAACGCATCGATATTGAAAAAATCACACTTCATGCCTGAATCCATTTGACTTTCTAGTTATATTTAACAGATAAAGAAACGATGACCTTTACATCATGGAACATTAGAACCAATATAATGATACCAATTCATTTACACAAAGCTAAAATAAGCGATCCTCACAGCCTGACAGGCGAGGGTCCAGGGGCCGCCTAGGCCCCGGAAGCTCCAGGGTTCCAGGTTTCGGGAGATGCGTTTTACGCAATCTGAACACAATGTAGGTAGATTTACATCTTAGCTTAGTAGTAGGTATAGGGCAACTAAAGTTAATTTTCCCCCGGATGTAAAAATGACGTCACAATTGAGGGTGTGGCGCCATCTCTACACTATGGATGCAAGGGAGACAACTCGGGCATTGGGGGGTTATTGGGGGAGGTGGGGGGGTTATTGGGGAGGTGTGCAAAAAAAAAAAAGTTCCGGCAAAAAAAAAAAAAAAAAAA
>JAVTVY010002768.1:0-36121 GCA_036873755.1 Hanleya hanleyi | reverse complement strand
ACAATTATTGGACAATAGTAGTAGGTAAAGGCTATTTAAAGTCATATTGACGTCAGAAATTTGCATAATTTGTGGCGGTCACGTGGCGGGAGGAGAGGTCACGGGGAGTATAGTTCCGGCAGGATGACCAAAAGCTACCTCCAATCCAGGAGAGTTCCAATTGCTGCAGGGGATGTATTCAGGATGTATTCATCCGCGGTGATGCGGTTTGGCCGCGGTTTTGGCGGTGATTCTGTCTCGGGAAAAAGCTTCCGCGGAGAAAAAGTAGTCCCTAGATAAAATGGTCCGATGGGGTCGAGTGAGGTATCCAAGTGAAGCTTAGGTGAAGGGGCATCTGATGGGCTGGGTGTGGGGTTGAGCTATTGGCATTCTGCGCATGCGCGGTGGCCCAAGGGTATGAAAATAGCCGTGTTGGGATGTAGGGGAGTCCCTAATGGTCCGATGGGGTCGAGTGAGGTATCAAAGTGAAGCGTATGTGAAGGGGCATCTGATGGGCTGGGAGTGGGGTTGAACTATCGGCATTCTGCGCATGCGCGGTGGCCGAAGTGCATGAAAATAGACGTGTTGGGAGCTAGGGGAGCTAATAATGGTCTGATGGGGTCGAGTGAGGTATCAAAGTGAAGCGTATGTGAAGGGGCATCTGACTGGACTAGCGGGCTCGGGCGTTGTCACCATTCTGCGCATGCGCATAGACGTTTTGGGATGTAGGGGAGCCCCTAATGGTGCAATGGGGTCGAGTGAGGTATCAAATTGAAGCCTAGATGAAGGGGCATCTGATGGGTTGGGTGTGCGGTAGGAATATCATTCTGCGCATGCGCAGATGCAATGCGGAGCTCTCGTCCAATCAGAAGCGAGTATTTCAAATCCGCCGCGGAGCTCTCGTCCAATCAGAAGCGAGTATTTTGACCCGGTGCATTATGGGACACCCGCTAGACGTTTTGGAGCTAGGGGAGCCACGAATGGTCCAATGGGGTCGAGTGAGGTATCAAAGTGAAGCATTCGTGAAGGGGCATCTGACTGGACTAGCGGCTCGGGCGTTGTCACCATTCTGCGCATGCGCGGTGGCCCAAGGGTATGAAAATAGCCGTGTTGGGATGTAGGGGAGTCCCTCATGGTGCAATGGAATCGAGTGAGGTATCAAAGTGAAGCCTAGGTGAAGGGGCGTCTGATGGGTTGGGTGTGCGGTAGGAATATCATTCTTCGCAGGCGCAGATGCAATGCGGAGCTCTCGTTCAATCAGAAGCGAGTATTTCAAATCCGCCACGGAGCTCTCGTCCAATCAGAAGCGAGTATTTTGACCCGGTGCATTATGGGACATATCCAAGATGGCGGCACGTATGTTCAAGATGGCGGCACATCCGGTGTCGAAAACTGGTCATTTTTGTCGGGATGTGGTCACCTAGTGTCGAAAACTGGACCCTGTATGGGTCCCGCTCTACATGTTGGAGCTAGGGGAGCCACGAATGGTCCAATGGGGTCGAGTGAGGTATCCAAGTGAAGCATTCGTGAAGGGGCATCTGATGGGCTGGGTGTGGGGTTGAACTAGCGGCATTCTGCGCACGCGCAGTCTGGCCGTAGTATAGAAATAGACGTGTTGGGGTGTAGGTGGGCCCCTAGTGGGTCGATGGGATCGAGTGAGGTATCCATGTGAAGCCTAGGTGAGGGAGTTACACTAGGGTGTCGTTTCCATTCTGCTGCGCAAGAAGATGTCCATAAACATACCCACTCTCCTGGTATGTTCTGACCCGACATTGTCTGAATATTTACTGTGGTCATATTCACAGTTCCGTAAATATATGTAGTATATATATACGTCAGAGCAATGTTTCGTGATAATTTCGGGAGTTATCTTCGATAACTCCACAGGCATATCTCTCTTCAGGGGCCGCCTTTTAATACAGGAGGGTGTTAGCCATCAAATCTTCGATTTGCGTAGCAGTTCCTTTACGTTTCTCCTCCTCTTTAATCATCCGTTAGAAGTCAGAAATAGTATTCCAATTTCCAGTGACTGGTGTTGGTATAGAAGAAAAACCCTTGGGCAGCAGTAAGATGTCGTCATGGGACAGCCTCAGTTTAGAGATGTTTCTGATGTATGTCATGGCTAATGCAATTTCCACATATCTCAACATATTTCATATGTTTACTTTTCTTGGGTCGTTGTTTCTGTAGAGATGTGTAGTTTTCATTCTGCCTCTTCGAGTCAGATCGAATTCAGTAGAGTCAGTAATTAGCTTCGAAGATCTGTGTAAATTTCTCCCTCTTTCAAACACAAAAGCCGGAGGGTATGGACATCAGTAGGTTGTCGTCATCGGACCGCCTCAGTATAGATTTATTTCTTATGTTAGTCTTGGCTAGTACCAATCTCGCTTCGCGAGATCCTTATCGACATTTTTCAACATATTTCATATGTTTACTTGTCTTGAGTCGTTCCTGTTCTTTTCTGTTGATGGTATTCCTGTCTAATAAGTTCCCATTAGACAATTGTATGGCACATTAGGTTTAGCACCTTTTTATGCGTTGAGTTGATATCGATCTCAGGGATTTCGACGTAATGTTTGTTGTCATACAGCTGAGCGTAGGCTTCAGCTATATATCGATCATTGTCTAGAATAACAGTCGTGTTATTCTTATCCAATTTGGTGATAACTATAATTCAAGTTATCGGACCTCAGTTTACTGAGCGACTTCCGCTCCCCCGTAGATAGATTATCTCCGTATACGCTTCGCGTATATGAAGTTAGCCCAAGTCTTGTGGCATACAGATAATTCTCCGTGCTGTTCAATCCAAGTGGTGACTGGAATTCGGATTTGCCGTGAAATGGATGTGTCTTTTGGATTGGTGTAGAATCGGAAAATCGTTCACTGCATCGCATGTTCTTGGTCATCCGTTTAAAGTCAGAAGCTTGGCTAATGCCAATCTCGCTTCGCGAGATCCTTATCGACATTTTTCAACATATTTCATATGTTTACTTGTCTTGAGTCGTTTCTGATCTTTTCTGTTGAGGGTATTCCTGTCTAATAAGTTCCTATTAGACAATTGTATGGCATAGTAGGTTTAGCACCTATTTATGCGTTGACTTGATATCGACATTTTTCAACATATTTCATATGTTTACTTGTCTTGAGTCGTTTCTGTTCTTTTCTGTTGAGGGTATTCCTGTCTAATAAGTTCCTATTAGACAATTGTATGGCATATTAGGTTTAGCACCTATTTATGCGTTGACTTGATATCGACATTTTTCAACATATTTCATATGTTTACTTGTCTTGAGTCGTTTCTGTTCTTTTCTTGTTGAGGGTATTCCTGTCTAATAAGTTCCTATTAGACCATTATATGGCATATTAGGTTTAGCACCTATTTATGCGTTGACTTGATATCAGTCTCAGGGATTTCGACGTAATGTATGTTATCATACAGCTGAGCGTAGGCTTCAGCTATATATACATCATTGTCTCGAATAACAGTGGTGTTATTCTTATCCAATTTGGTGATAACTATAATTCAAGTTATCGGACCTCAGTTACTGAGCGACTTCTGCTCCCCAGTCGATAGATTATCTCCGTATATACGCTTAGCGTATATGAAGTTGGCTCAAGTCTTGTGGCATACAGATAATTCTCCGTGCTGTTCAATCCAAGTGGTGGCTGGAATTCGGATTTGCCGTAAAATGGATGTGTCATTGGAATAGTGTAGAATCGGACAATCATTCACTGCATCGCATGTTCTTGATCATCCGTTTAAAACGTTGAAGCGTCTAGTTTTCATTCTGCCTCTTCAAGTCAGATTGAATTCAGTGAGAAGTCTGTAAAATCTGTAAATTGGCTGCGAAGATCTGCGTAGGTGTTTTTGCATGGAACGGCGTATGATGACTGACTGAATGCTGGAGAATCAGGCCCCCGGTGTGCGAGACGCGGTCAAATATGATAGGATAACAAATCGGCCCATTATCCGCTGATTGGTAGAATTAGCTGATACTGATTGGTCAAATTACACCGCAGTGATTGGTAGATTGGAGGCCGCTGTGAACCGCTTTGTTCGGTAGAATCCCACTAAGCTCGTCAAAGGAAAGTGTGCAGGACGGACTAAGATCAGACATAACACCAATAATTAGGCACTTCGGCCATATTATTCAACGGGAGCGACCGACGAAAACGTTCTGGAGATTCAATACAACTATAACCGATATTTCATATCGGTTATTTCCGGATAGATTCGTTACTCCTAATGGAGAGACGATATCAAATACAGCATGAGAGATATAGCCACACGAAACAAAACACTCTGATTAATAAATATATTGATTCTATATATTTATTTATATTAGCAACCCAACGGGTTGATACAGTATGCATATATATATCTAATTCCATATATATATCAATAACAGGAGAATATACAATGGTTCCAAGGTATATCTCTCAATTCATCCATTGAGGTCCAAGAGATCAGATTAGCACATTGTGTATACTTCGTATACTGATGTAACAGGCATGGAATGGTATGTGTGTATACTTCGTATACCCATCAAATAGTTTACGCATTATGCGGTCAAGTTCGTATTTCCATCTCGGATATTTGCTGGCTTGATTGGACGAGGACTGTTCATTCCTGTGCTTCGTTCCAGGTCGGGGGTGTCTGTTTTCTCTGTAATATCTTGGGTGGTCCCATTCTTCTGATCTGTTAGACGACTTGGTGTGATTTAGGCCTTCAGTGGGGCGTTTGGCTGGTTGGTCTCTTTCGTTATTGGCCCTTCGATGGTCTTTAACGGAGGTAACGGCGTGTATCCTTCAGATACTCGATCGAGCTGTCTCTATATCGGCGTATGTATACTTAGTATACTGATTACGCACTATACAGTAGAGGTTGAAGACCCTTCTTCGAGGGAATCACAGCTTGGGTGACAGTCGGAAGGCTGTAGTCAGTCTTTCATCCAGCACCACATCCCGGTACAGATAAACTCCGGAGTAGTCATCAGCCTGTATCCTTCAGATACTCGATCGAGCTGTCTCTATATCGGCGTATGTATACTTAGTATACTGATTACGCACTATACAGTAGAGGTTGAAGACCCTTCTTCGAGGGAATCACAGCTTGGGTCACAGTCGGAAGGCTGTAATCAGTCTTTCATCCAGCACCACATCCCGGTACAGATAAACTCCGGAGTAGTCATCAGCCTGTATCCTTCAGATACTCGATCGAGCTGTCTCTATATCGGCGTTTGTATACTTAGTATACTGATTACGCACTATACAATAAAGGTGGAAGACCCCTCTTCGAGGAACTCACAGCTTGGGTCACAGTCGGAAGGCTGTAGTCAGTCTTTCATCCAGCATTCCATCCAGGTACATTAAAGGTAATCAACGCTTTGTGTTATAAAGCATCGATGAAGTGCTAATTTGGCTCAGGAGACCTCGATAGAAGACAGATTTCATATTCCATCTCCAGGATGTAACATAATCATAAGATTATATTAATATAATATATGAATTGCACGCATTCAATGCTTATTCCGCAATTCAAATATTCAAATATTCAGGACAGAAGGGTATCAGAACGCCCAAGTTTGTGAGGATCAGAGAACCCGAAGGAACCCGATTCACATGTCAGGACACAAGAGGATCGAGTCCCCCCCAAAACAGTGCAAGAAGATGTCCATAAACATACCCACTCTCCTGGTATGTTCTGACCCGACATTGTCTGAATATTTACTGTGGTCATATTCACAGTTCCGTAAATATATGTAGTATATATATACGTCAGAGCAATGTTTCGTGATAATTTGGAGTTTTGGAGCTAGGGGAGCCACGAATGGTCCAATGGGGTCGAGTGAGGTATCAAAGTGAAGCATTCGTGAAGGGGCATCTGACTGGACTAGCGGCTCGGGCGTTGTCACCATTCTGCGCATGCGCGGTGGCCCAAGGGTATGAAAATAGCCGTGTTGGGATGTAGGGGAGTCCCTCATGGTGCAATGGAATCGAGTGAGGTATCAAAGTGAAGCCTAGGTGAAGGGGCATCTGATGGGTTGGGTGTGCGGTAGGAATATCATTCTTCGCAGGCGCAGATGCAATGCGGAGCTCTCGTCCAATCAGAAGCGATTATTTCAAATCCGCCACGGAGCTCTCGTCCAATCAGAAGCGAGTATTTTGACCCGGTGCATTATGGGACATATCCAAGATGGCGGCACGTATGTTCAAGATGGCGGCACATCCGGTGTCGAAAACTGGTCATTTTTGTCGGGATGTGGTCACCTAGTGTCGAAAACTGGACCCTGTATGGGTCCCGCTCTACATGTTGGAGCTAGGGGAGCCACGAATGGTCCAATGGGGTCGAGTGAGGTATCCAAGTGAAGCATTCGTGAAGGGGCATCTGATGGGCTGGGTGTGGGGTTGAACTAGCGGCATTCTGCGCACGCGCAGTCTGGCCGTAGTATAGAAATAGACGTGTTGGGGTGTAGGTGGGCCCCTAGTGGGTCGATGGGATCGAGTGAGGTATCCATGTGAAGCCTAGGTGAGGGAGTTACACTAGGGTGTCGTTTCCATTCTGCTGCGCAGGTCACGTGGGGGGGTTGTGACGTCACTTCCGGGTTTCACCTCCAAACATAGAAGAGTACCAATGTTTCCCCTTAGCCGTCCGTATGTTCAACCTCCGGGACCTTTTCCCGCCCCGGCCCCCCAGCGCGAGCGGCGCGCGCGCGCGCGGGTTCTCCGGCCGCAGCGCGCGCGAGTTCTCCGGAAGTGCGCGTCATCCCCGGCAGTGCGCTCGCGGGACAAATGGTCACCTCCAGGTCAAACGGTCCAATGTCCAATGACACAATGTTGCGGCATCGCGATAGTCAGAGCTTGAGCACAAAAAATGGGATTCTAGATGAACCTGGGAAAGATGGGCAGTTCCATTTGGACCAATCAGCGGTCGAGAAAAAGAGCCAATCAGCGGTCGAGAAAAAGAACCAATCAGCGGTCGAACAATCAGCCAATCGAATTGGGGTACTCACGGTGTGCTTTCGCTGACGTCCGCTCCTACATACGGGTTCTTGTACACCCGGGTAATGTTTTCTGGACATGAATGGGTTAGCTTTGGCTCCATTCTAGGCCACTGATTGGCTAATACGGTGTTCAAAGCCACTTTCATGCATTATGCTCATATAACTTATAGTAATAATCTATACGTGTTGTACGAGTCTTCACTCACCGTATACACGCACTTTAATGAAATGCCCGCTCCAAACCTAGACCAAAAACACGTACTTGGTCTGTGGGCTGATTTCATTGGCTCTCTATTTTTACTATAGTGCTCTTGCATTCTAACATTCATGGGTTACATAGAACTTATAGTCATCAACATAATCTATACGTGTTGGACGAGTCTTCACTCACCGTATACACGTACCTCAATGAAATGCCCGCTCCAAACCTAGACCAAAAGCACGTACTTGGTCTGTGGGCTGATTTCATTGGCTCTCTATTTTTACTATAGTGCTCTTGCATTCTAACATTGATGGGTTACATTTTGGCCCCATCCTACACCACTGATTTCAGTTTGACTGAATCTCCACATTGGGCATTGATGCATTATGAATAAAACACACAACACAGGGTTTTTTGGTGAGATCTCATTTTGTTTTTTTATTCAGTAACAACAACAACGTGAGAACAACCACGTGAAAACTCAAGCCCAGAACAAGGGGCTTGTACATTGAAAGAATTGAAGCCCAGACCAAGGGGCTTGTAAACTGAATCCCAGAACAGGGGGCTTGTAAACTTAAGCCCAGAACAAGGGGCTTGTAATTAACTTAAGCCCAGAACGGGACTTGTACATTGAAATGATGGGCGGCCCAGTCACATACGAGTACATCGCGGTCCTCGGCCTTGGGGTACTCGTCAAGCATCTGTACTATGGTAGATAAGGGTCTTCCCCGGCATCGATGGTACAGGTAAAACAAGCAATATTGTCCGCACACGCTACTGGTCAGGCTTTGCAACGTTTGATTGCTCCAACACCACGTCTCTGTGCCTTGATCCATGAAGTCTGTTAAATCGGGATGGAGGGGTGGCAGGCCGTACGGGTCAAAGTATTCGCCCTGCTGTTCTGTCAAGTACACGGCCACCCAATGTTCACCGGGTCGATCCATCGGGTCCGTGTTGAGAACGTAAGCAGCAGGATACATACGGTCTAATGGGAACACATCTCGGGCGAACACCCCTTGAAAGACCATACGTGTCTCTGGGTCATTCTCCAGCACGGTGGTTATCTGGTCTGTATCCATGTTAGGTGGAGAAGTCACACAGGACGTTGCGCGCCTTGTCCACTTGAATGATGTTGTCAAACTCGGCGTAGCAGATCACATTGACAGTGGTCGCCAGGGCTCGTGCAAAGTGGATTTCCACCCGTAAATTGCCTTGCTTGGCCAGAGCCAGCTGATGGTCGTTCTCTAAGGTGGGGGTCAGATCGAAACAGAACAACGTGTATCCGTTCGCGTAGTGCTCCCGACTGATGAAATTCCCTTCGTCCTGGTTGATTTGACCGGTGGCTGTAAACAGGCTCTGATAGGCTCGAATGAAATTCCTCCGCCCAAAGTTCGGTGTTAAGGCCGTGGCTGGCACCTGTTGTCCATCCACATGCAGGGCCACAAAATTGATGCCGAAATGTTGAAAGTCAAACGGATTCTCTGGGTAGGCTCCGCTGAAACTGGTATTTTCCACACAGGCCAGGATCAATCGCTTGGGTAGTTCCCCCAGGAACAGGTTTTCTTTGTTGGCGCCATATTTCCAGCAGGCACAGAGAACACTTTGGTTTGCACACGTCGGATAGGGTACTGGGCTGGTTTTGTTTCCAAGGCTTTCATGTGTCCCAATTGAACGGCTGGATTCGGTTCACTTTTCGGACATACAGCACTGCCTCTTGGATGACAATCTTATAGTCCGCTGCATGCCCCTCTACGTTAGTGGCCATCAAGGCGAAGGTCGGAGGCGCCCGTATCAGTCGGATTTTGATGGGGATCTTGTTCAAGAGGTACCGGTCTTGCATGAACATGTCTGTGTGCAGTCGACCCATCATATCCACCGAGGCACTGTTCGCAGTGAAAGCCTTCCGTTTGTTATATCCCACATTGTCCACCGTGTCCATGTGCTCGGGTGTGTCCTGGTAGAATAAACCGCCTGTCAGCTGAGACTTTTTAGCCTCTCGGCCATACGACAACAGTGTCTCGATGTAGGCTCGGTACGGGTACGTGTTGGTGGAGTCACTGATGAGTTTGTCGCTGAGAAAAATATCCACCTGTTGAAACATCTAGTGCAGCCAGAGATTCGTCGGGCCCACCGTTGCTTGGTCAACGATTCTGGTGCCAGCTCCATTGACCACCTTGGCTTTCACATACAAGTATGTATGGGCTAAATCCACATAGGCCGTATCCGCATTACTGATGGTGAACTCGATGGGCCCGGTTTCGTTGATGCTGGAGAGCGGGAGATGCTCCACCCATAATCCTTGTTCGGCACTGGTCTGTGTGGGCGGCACGGTCCACAAATCAAATTCACTGTTGGTGGAGGGGCAGGACTCGGCGTGGATCAAGGACATGTTTAAGAAAAGATATCCTTTGTCTTCTTCGATGTGCGTCGTCGCTGGGTCGGTCGTCGACTGGTGCGTGGTCTCGGTGGGGCAGCTCTTTTATTCCCTACGGTGCGTTGTGCTTTGGCCACCAAGACGCCTCCCGCTTCTTTGGCCCGCCGTTTCAAGGCTTCTTTGGGTGCCGTACCCCCAAGACATCACCGGCCACTTGCAGTCCACTGCGTACCGCTTGTTTACCCATTGCTTTCACCCCACGCGTCACCAAGGGCAGGAACGTTTTGACGATGCTGCCGAGTATGCTCCCTAGCCCATGTCCTCGTTGCATGCGTGCACCGCTAAAGACCGGAAAGCCACCCCGGCCTGTTGGGCATAATAGTCCATATAGCTGCGTGCATCGCACTCGTAAGGTACTTTCATTATGCAAAGTGGGGAGCACGTGCTTGTCGAAAATGAAGTGTCAGCACCACTTTTCCTCGTTCGAATGCCACCGGTCGTCCCGTGTCATCTCTTATATCCACCGTGATCGTGTTGATGTCGGTTTGTCGTACGGGCAAGTAGAGCATGTGGATGAAACTGTGGGTGACTTGATCTCCATACGTCTTTTTAATGGGCACTACCCGTAACAGAGGTGTGTTGATATCGCCCACGATGTGGTTGTCCACCACGTCCGAGTAGACGTAGAGTCCGTACATACCCGACTTCATATCCATCGGGATCTCGCCATGGTGTTCGGTGGGACCAGCGAACGTCTTTAGATCGAAACCCAGCATTTGCTGCAGGATAGGACTCAGTACGACACTCGCCTTGCCGGTGACGATAAGCTGTGCCTTGTCGTTGTGTGCGTTGTAATCGAAGTCCACGTGATTCTTGAAGGGAAAGGATTTGATGGGTTTTGAAGTATTCGTGACCTCCCGTAGAGCCTTATAATGCAACAGTCTTCTCAGTTCACCCATGAACTCCTTGGGGGTATCGTATTGGCCTTCGGGCAGGGTGATTCGGGTGTTTTTGCCTTCGTAGGTCACCTCGTACCACACTTCATTGGCTCGCACGTTGTACCATGAGTAAGGGTACTGGATATCCACGAGGCCACATTCCCAGCGCCCAGGTAAATGTAACGGTTGTGGTAATTGAGTCACATACTTGGCCACGGTGTTGTCAGGAAACACATCCAGCGAACTGTTACTGGGTAGGGTGAGGTAAAACATGGCGACTGAGCTGTCCTGCTGCTGCTGCTGGTTTTAATAGGTGTTCCAGGCCTTGGGCGGTTGTGTCCGGCGTCGTGTTCGTCGCGTTGACTTGCAACGTGTCACGGCTCTGGAGATGTGGGGTGTCCTGATCGAGGGTGGTTTTTTAAAGGTTTGAAAAGAAGGTGCCCGTTGTGGTGGTGGTGGAGTTTTGGTGTTGACTCCGGTTCCCAGTCGGCTTCCCAAGAAGGTAGTGGGCCACTCGGCGATTGCTGGGTTCGCTGCATAAAGGCCCAGCGCTGGGGGTTCCCCACCAATTCCTGTGGTACATGCATGTCTGTCAAGCCTTGAGCGAAGACCTCCCATCCTCGAGGATCGGTGTGCGACCTGCGTTGACGCATCAGATCATTCACTAAATCCGTCATGTGGGTCCGCGGGACCACCTGATTCTGTACCAGGAGTTCGCCTTTATCATTCCAAGTCATGTTAGGATTCTGTTTCATCCGTTGTAATACCAGGCCAGCTTGTTTCTTGAACGAGGCAGGTACACTCTTCAGGACTTCGCCCCCACCCACTGTGGGGCTGTGGGTGGTACCCCTGGTAATGGCGCTGCTGGAGAGCAAAGTGGAGGTCGGCGGTGTGTCACGTGGTGGTGGTGGTGGTGGTGGGGTAGAGAGGGGATTGCATTGTCCGCTGGCCGTCGTGGCACCGTTGAAGCGTCTCATTGTACCGTTGTACTTTCTCACTGTCGCTTAACCCCGGTCTCTGTAAGATCTGTTGTATCTCTCCATCGAGGGTGTTTATGGTCTTCACCGTAGGTGGGACAGGGTAGGGCGATTGGAGGTTTTGAAGGAATCGTGGTTCGACGAGGACCATTTTTTTCGTCTGGTTCATTGTCGGCCGAAGAGTCCACCCAATACTGGACCCAACACGGAAGCGGCCAACGGTGCTAAGATGGCCCCGAGGAAGCCGCCTTTCTGTAACACCTTTTTCTTTTGTGTTTGAGCGACCCGCTTCTGGACTAGGGTTCGGAGACCTGTCTTATGCTTGGCCAACTTGGTCTTCTGAGCCGGAGTGAGTGGTACGTTGCCTTTTAACAGGTTGTACCCGATTTCGCACAGACAGCGTACACGGTCAGGGTCCGCACCGCGTACAATGGTTCGGACCAACTCGGGTGGGGCCGTCTTCAATACACGGAGCGTGGGAGCGTGCTTCCGTACTCGCGTAGACATCATGTACAACTAATGCCAGAACCCACAACTCTGCTCTTTTTATCTATCTCAGAGACAAAGTCAACCCTGCTGTGGTATTCATTCTTTTTATTATTCCCCATCATCAAACACACACACATCCCAGCTGGGGGAGCCACTGTGGGTGTGTTTACATTATTTTTGCAAGTACACGTGGTGGGCCTCTCCGGGAAAGATGCCGGTCCGTAGTCGAAGGTGGTCGGGGGTGGCTTGCTTGAGGTCGAAGAGCATATACCCGTGCTGCGGGGTTGTGGCATCTTTAAAGGCTTCCAACGCAAACGATGTGCGGCCGGGATATATCTGTCTCGCCAGGTGCAGCAGTTGAGTGGTATCTCTCGGGTTTTTGAAGACCACCAGGTAGTGGGCATTTAAGCTGATGTTCCGATGTTTTTTGTTTTTACTGAACAGATTCTGCACAATGTAGATGATGCTGAGCCGTCGATGATGGCTGCCTTTGGTAAAGAGTTGGGTGACCCGACTGTCCGTCTCCGCCATGAGATCATCCAGAACCACCAAGGTGTCGGGTTCCAAATCGGCCAGGTTAGGTAGGCCTTCCACGAACGTGATGTGGGGCATTGCTGCCAACGCTGCCTGCCATTCTCCGTAACACCACACGACTCGGGCAATGGGTGGGGTGATCATGCTGTCGGCGTGTTGAAGGAGCTTCCGGACGAAGTGCGTTTTGCCGGAACCCGTCGGTCCTGCGATGAGACACGTGAAGGGATGCTGCCAACGGGGGTCCATGGTTCGAGGTGTATCCGTTGTCGTTGTAACCCGCTCTTGTAAATTTGGTACGAGTGAACTGGAGTGGTGGTGGGTACAACGTCGGTCGTCGTTGTCTGTACACTGTCAGGGATGATGATGGGGTGGGTACAACGTGGATGGTCGTTGTCTGTTCACTGTGAGGGATGAAATCCGGTGGGTCTTGAGACGTAGTGGGTGTTCTTGGTGTAGGTGTAGAGCTTGGTGTGGAGCTGGACGTGGCTTGTACACGGGGTGTGATGGTGGTGACTGGGCTCGATACGGGGTTGATTGGTGCTCTCTGTAGACCGGTTTCGCTGGTGGCTGGTGTTCTCAGTTGGTTAAGTAACGTGCTGACATAGGCTACGTCGTAAAACACACCTCCGTACAACACACTCAGCAGGGTTAGCACTATCACCACAAAACTCACTTGCGCTTTGCACGTTTTGGGAGACGCTGTCTTCAGAGGCAGCTGCTGTTTGTCCATAGCACTGTGGTCGGACGTGGAATGAAGGATGACGGCAGTGGTTTCTGGCTTTATAGTCGTTTCACCTGGTTGGCAGCGACCCAGGAATTGAAGGAACTGGGCCAGCCTTGCCATTTGACGAAATGAAACAGTTTGCCACGTCGACGTTCCGCTTTCAAAATCTGCTCCACCGTGTAGTAGTCTTGCTGTGTTTTTACGACAGGCTGTAATTCCATCTCGTAAAACGTCCCTAGCAACGGTTCCCCTTGAAGATCTTCCAGTTCATAGACTCGCTGCTGTTGGGGTAGGCGCCGTTTAATCAAGAAGTGCTCATCGCTCCAGTTGGGCAAGTAACTTTTCTCAAATTGACCTTTGACTTTACTGATCCGTACAGGGTCCCCGACCTTGAACACCGCCTTCGGCGTTCGCTGCGATGGCCTGGGGTACAAGACACGCCGGACTTGGGCTTCATTGCGTTGGGTCACGGTAATGGGGGCTCTCTGTATACTTCGATGATAGGCTCGATTGTAACCCCTCGCCAGTTTCGGGAGAACATCGATGTACCGCCTTGTATTCTTATAGGTGAAATATTTATACATGCGGCCTTTGAATGTCCTGTTGAACCTTTCCACCACAGCCTTGGTCTCGTTGTACGTATGGAAGAAAAACACCTTCTGGGCTTTCAGAAACTGTTGGAACGGTCTGTTGAGGAATTCTGTGCCTTCGTCGGTTTGCAAATACAAGGTTTGCGCCCGGTCTTGAAGATGTCTTTGAACGCCGCTATGAGATTCGCCCCCGTTTTCGTCCGGATGGGTACCACCCACGCATACTTAGATAGGATATCGATGCACGTCAAGATATAGCGATTCCCATCGTTGTGTTTGGCAAAGGCGCTCATATCGACCAAATCCGCTTGCCACTGGGCATCTATTCCTCCCACGATGACCCGGTTCCGTAGAAAATGGCGACGGACAGCTCGATGTAAGGTATAGGTGTCTTGTTTTCTTAACCAATCTCGGACTTGGGCACGTTGTATCCCCTGGGGTTTGGCCGCTCGATAGAGAGCCGACAATGCACTATAGGCCGCCGGACTGTCGGGACTGTAGTATAAGTTATCCAACACCTTCTCTCAGCGCTTCATGGTGGCACAATGATGATGCACCCTGGCTCTATCGTTTATTTATAACGGGTATATCTTGGGCCGGAGTTTCTTTCTGATTTTCTTCGTGGGCTTCCACAGTGTCCATGGTAAATGACCAGTCCAACTCGTCTGATGACCGCTTGATAAGCACTTCATCCACATCTACCACGGCATGTTCCAATGCAGACCATAGACCAGGGTGAAGGGTAAAATGCACTGTACCCCCATGTAGCCGAGCCAATTGAGCAAAGGAAAGGGCCGCGTCGGATGTACACATCGTGACACAAGTGGATGAGATCGCCGTCCAGTTCACCAGACAACACCCGTTTGAATTTGGTCCAGCCCTCTCGGGACAGACGAATGTGAGCCGGGCACGATTGTGTAGGGTCCGCATCACAGATGTCTCCCACCACCTCCTCGTATTATATGCGCCGCCATGGTCAGTACGTGAATGGTACCAGAGTTGACTGTCTCTCATATTTATAGGGACAGCCCCGTGAGATCAAAGGATCAGGTGGTGATGTCACTGGGCTGACTGAGTCTAGCCGGGTAATCAATGGCATCGTCGTCGTGGGGTTCATGGCTAGACAGTTGTTCATGGGGTTCTGCCGCCGCTTCTCTCAGGGCACGAGCACACTCCATCTCGTCTGATGACCGCTCGTCTGGTGTAAACAGCTGGTCCACGATAGGCACCACTTTCTCGAAGGCTATCCACAAATCGGGGTCTAGGGTGAAGCCTCGCGTAGGATCTTGGTAGCGGCCCAGGCGTAGGAAGAAGGGTCCACGGTATACGTAGATGGCATTGTCTATGTGGATGACGTGTCCATCGAGCTCGCCGATCAACACCCGTTTAAATTTGGTCCAACCGTCACGAGGTAGCGTCACCGTATTCGATACGGTCTCAGCGCGCGACCAGCAAACATCTCCACGGTCTTCCACCAGGTTGACTTTATCTTCATAGACGTGTAACCCCACCTGGGATGTAAGGGGCAGGATGGCTCGTAGGACGGGTGACATGCTTGCTCCAATGACGATCGTTGAATGACACACACTCTGTCTGACCCTCGTATTTATAGTGTCAATGCCATAGCGTCAGGGTCAATAGGGCACAGACTAGTGTGAGGCCAACCAGCTGGTTCCGGCGTGAGCGCTCCTGGTCCATAGCCCGAGCATCAAGGATTTCTGTCATAGTCCAGTAGTGGTGAGTGATGGCACACCTCTCCATCGAGTGCACTCTGTCGAGGACCGCTTCTGTGAACTCGTTCAAGATCTGGCGTCGCCCCTCGTTGTCGTCGCCATCTGCAAACATGGACCGGACCACTGCTCGGTAACCCGTGAGTGAATTCACCACGGTGGCATGCTGTAAAATGCGAGTCGCATAGGGCTGGATCTCCGCCATGGCTCTGCAACCGTAGAAATGAAGGTGTAGGATCCAGAGGGACGTGGTTTATAGACCAGATGTAGCTCTACGGGTGTAGTCCGTGATACGTACTATTCTGATGGGTTAGTCCAAAAAAGGGAGCAACAACAACAACACAGATTACAGGTCAATCCTTTTTATTATGCGTGAACATCATAGAAATGCATGTACTGACCTGTCTGTGTGGGTTTCCCACAATGGCGTTCACCTTCGTGTCTTTTCGGGTACGTCCGTGTCTTTTCGTTAAAGTCCGTGTATTTTCGGTGAAGTCCGTGTCTTTTCGGATCGGTGACGTCCGTGTCTATCATCCGGGTACTTCGCGTCTGCGCAATGCGGCTCAGTCGTACACCAGTACACCAGTCTCGATCCTCGACTTGGGGTAGAGTGTGCTAAAAATAGATTACCAGCTAGCGTGCTATAAAAGGAAGCGGCCTTGCCGTTTCATCAGACACTCTATCAACCACCAAGATGTTCACTTGCACAACTTGCCAGAAGCAGTTTACTCGTCTAGATAATTTACGACGCCACGAGGCCTCCACCCACAACGATGCACGGTATACTTGTATAACCTGCGCACGGTCATTGAATCGGGAGGATCATTTACTGCGCCACGAACGCTCATTCCACGAGGGCGCGACGGAACAATGTAAGGATTGTGGTGAACTCTTCAAACGACGCAGTTAGTTGCTGCGACACCAACGGTTGATTCATGCCCCGTCTCCACGGTTTTGGCGACAACTTCCTACTGAAGAGGAGCCGCGGAAGGTGAGACCCAGTGAAGATAAGCCCGGGGAGACGAACGCCACTGGTGATGCGATGACGGAGAGCCCGCCTATACCAACAGTTGGGAAGAGCCTGGATTTCCAGCCGGACCCCACCGTTACGGTTTCGAGTCACACGTCATACATCGAACATTTTCTGGACGAGCCCATAAATGTTCCTAGCGATCTCTTACCCGAATATGATCCAGAGAGTGACATCTCTCGGCGCCATTGGACCATGACACGGCACTGTTTCCACCGTCATCGCCCTATTCAAGATATCTACAATTTCCCACTGACCAAGCTCACCCGTCTACGCAGCTACGTGGAAATCATCTTCAATGACCAACCTACGGCCTTCACATTAAATGTAGCATTTGGGTACATCTTATGCCATAAGATGACGGGTGAATTGCGCTATTTCTATTCCAGTGCCCTCCACCCAGTGTACGACCAACCGTTTACCATCATTAACCGGAGGTCACTAGAGATGATGCTGGACCAAGTGGAACAATTGGATGTCTTGGGATGGGCCCAACAACAACGGCCCAACACCAAGTGGACAGTGAAGAGGGTGACCATTGTTACATTTTTCCTTACCAAGGTGATTCACCACAGCCATCGGTTGAATGCGTCACTCGTGCACTGATGAATACCATAACATGTCGTACGTACTCTCTATGTCTACATGCTGATCATTGACTTGAGCTCAGTAAACATTAAATGTGACGGTGCGTTAAAACATGGTGTTTGATATTTCAATTTTGTTTTGCTGTGAACATACTAAACATACCCAGGACGGCTCCCCCAGCCTGGGTATGATGTAACATTGGGGATAATAAACTGTATGAACATTGCTGAACTTGTCGTTATTCATATTGGACCGTCTGACCTGGAGGTGACCTTTGACCTTTTGACCCGCGCGCGCGCGCGGGCACTGCCGGGGATGACGCGCGCGCTGCGGCCGGAGAACCCGCGCGCGCGCTGCGGGGCGCCGGGGCGGGGGCGGGAAAACACCCCGGAGGGTTGAACGTTGGAACTCTTCTGGGTTTGGAGATAGTTTTAGTGAAAACCGGAAGTGACGTCTGTGCGCAGACCCACCACACCACGCGAACGCCATTGTGGGGGAAAGAAAACCTCCAGTACATCAACACACACACAAACAAGTCTAGACATGTACCCAAGGTCACGCCCCATTCACCCCAACCGAAAGTGACGTCACAACCCCCACGTGACTTGCGCAGCAGAATGGATACGACACCCTAGTGTAACCCCCTCACCTAGGCTTCACATGGATACCTCACTCGATCCCATCGGCCCATGAGAAAACCCGCTCGAGCCCAACACGGCTATGTTCATACCCTTGGGCCACCGCGCATGCGCAGAATGGTGACAACGCCCAGGCCGCTAGTCCAGTCAGATGCCCCTTCACCTAAGCTTCACTTGGATATGTCATATGACCCCATTGGACCATGAGTAACTCCCCTAGCTCTCAAAATGGCTATGTTCATACCCTTGGGCCACCGCGCATGTGCAGAATGGTGACAACACCCAAGGCGCTAGTTCAGTCAGATGCCCCTTCACCTAAGCTTCACTTTGATACCTCACTCGATCCCATTGGACCATGAGTAACTCCCCTAGCTCCAAAATGGCTATTCCCATACCCTTGGGCCACCGGGCATGCGCAGAATGGTGACAACGCCCAAGCCGCTAGTCCAGTCAGATGCCCCTTCACATAAGCTTCACTTTGATACCTCATACAACTCCATCGGCCCATGAGTAACTCCCTTAGCTCCAAAACGGCTATTTCCATACCCTTGGGCCACCGCGCATGCGCAGAATGGTGACAACGCCCAAGCCCCTAGCCCAGTCAGATGCCCCTTCACATAAGCTTCACTTTGATACCTCATATGACCCCATTGGACCATGAGTAACTCCCCTAGCTCCAAAACGGCTATTTCCATACCCTTGGGCCACCGCGCATGCGCAGAATGGTGACAACGCCGAAGCTGCTAGTCCAGTCAGATGCCCCTTCACGAATGCTTCACTTTGATACCTCATATGACCCCATTGGACCATGAGTAACTCCCCTAGCTCCAAAACGGCTATTTCCATACCCTTGGGCCACCGCGCATGCGCAGAATTCCACTATTTCAACCCCACACCCAGCCCATCAGATGCCCCCTCACATAAGCTTCACTTTGATACCTCATATGACCCCATTGGACCAGTGGTAACTCCCCTAGCTCCAAAACGGCTATTTCCATACCCTTGGGCCACCGCGCATGCGCAGAATGACGCTATGTCAACCCCACACCCAGCCCATCAGATGCCCCCTCACATAGGCTTCACAGTGATACCTCACTCGACCCCACTGGACCAGTAGTAACTCCCCTAGCTCCAAAACGGCTATTTCCATACCCTTGGGCCACACGAGTTGTCTCCCTTGCGTCAGTGTGTGCAGGTGGCGCTATGGTTAGGATCGACGCCGTGATGTGGAAAGGGCGTCCCCACACCATCCTGGAGCCGCCATTTTGTTTGTTAATTTTCTGCGGAGATACACGGGACAATAAACGCTCGACCCTAGGGTGGTACAGATGCTAGACTGATCCTATTAACATGGTACAACACCTATAGATTATGTTTATTATTATTATATGGCTTAGAGGTTTTTTTGAGGGTAATGTGAGGGTTTTTTCTCCCCGTGACCTCCCCACCGCCTCGTTTGCTCCCTTGCGCCGCCATTTTGACCACCACCCACACAGCCGCCATTTTGATCACCACCACCACACAGCCGCCATTTTGACCACCATCACCACACAGCCGCCATTTTGACCACCACCACCACACGCCGCCATTTTGACTACCACCACCACACGCCGCCATTTTGACCACCACCACACAGCCGCCATCTTGGTCTCCAGAGGATGATGAACGACACAGCCAGAGTTGTCTCCCCCTAGTGCGGGTTTTTGCCACCAATGTGTACAGATGGCGCCACTAGTTCCTCCTCAATCCTCCTCATGACGTCACTACATCCGGGTGAAAGGAGGCTTTAAATCAGTTTTACCTACTACTAACGTAGACGGGCATTCAGCTGACTATAAGATTGTCATCCAAGACGCAGTCCTGTATGTCCGAAAAGTGAAACCGAATCCAGCCGTTCAATTGGGACACATGAAAGCCTTGGAAACAAAACCAGCCCATTACCCTATCCGACGTGTACAAACCAAAGTGTTCTCTGTGCCTGCTGGAAATATGAGCGCCAACAAAGGAAACCTGTTCCTGGGGGAACTACCCAAGCGATTGATCCTGGCCTGTGTGGAAAATACCAGTTTCAGCGGAGCCTACCCAGAGAACCCGTTTGACTTTAAACATTTCGGCATCAATTTTGATGACACGGGGCGACCGGTGGCATTCGAACGAGGAAAAGTGGTGCTGACACTTCATTTTCGACAAGCACGTGCTCCCCACTTTGTATGATGAAGATCCCTTACTAGTGCGATGCACGCAGCTATATGGACTGTTATGCCCAACAGGCCGGGGGTGGCCTTCCCTTCTTTAGTGGTGCACGCATGCAATGAGGCCATGGGCTGGGGAACATACTCGGGAGCATCGTCAAAACGTTCCTGCCCTTGGTGACGCGTGGAGAAAAAGCGATCGGCAAACAAGCGGTACGCAGTGGGCTGCAAGTGGCCGGTGATGTCTTGGGGGGTACGGCACCCAAAGAAGCCTTGAAACGGCGGGCTAAAGAAGCGGGAGGCGTCTTGGTCGCCAAAGCACAACGCACCGTAGGGAATAAAAGACCTGCACCACCGAGACCACGCACCAGTCGACGACCGACCCAGCGACGACACACATCGAAGACCCAGGATATCTTTTCTTAACCATGTCCTTGATCCACGCAGAGTCCTGCCCCTCCACCAACAGTGAATTTGATTTGTGGAGCGTGCCGCCCACACAGACCTGTGCCGAACAAAGATTATGGGTGGAGCATCTCCCGTTCTCCAGCATCAACGAAGCAGGGCCCATCGAGTTTACCATCAGTAATGGGGATACGGCCTATGTGGATTTAGCCCATACGTACTTGTATGTGAAAGTCAAGGTCGTCAATGGGGATGGCTCCAGAATCATCCAAGCTGCAACGGTGGGCCCGACGAATCTCTGGTTGCACTCGATGTTTCAACCTGTGGATATTTTTCTCAGCGACAAACTCATCAGTGACTCGACCACCACGTACCCCTATCGAGCCTACATCGAGACACTGTTGTCGTATGGACGAGAGGCTAAAAAATCTCAGCTGACAGCCGCTTTATTCTACCAGGACACAGCCGAGCACATGGACACAGTGGACAATGAAGGATATAACAAGCGGAAGGCTTTCACCGCGAACGGTGCCTCGGTGGATCTCATGGGTCGACTGCACGCAGACATTTTCATGCAAGACCGGTACCTCTGGAACAAGATCCCCATCAAAATCCGACTGATACCGGCGCCTCCGACCTTCGCCTTGATGGCCACTAACGTAGACGGACATGCAGCTGACTATAAGATTGTCATCCAAGACGCAGTCCTGTATGTCCGAAAAGTGAAACCGAATCCAGCCGTTCAATTGGGACACATGAAAACCTTGGAAACAAAACCAGCCCATTACCCTATCCGACGTGTACAAACCAAAGTGTTCTCTGTGCCTGCTGGAAATATGAGCGCCAACAAAGAAAACCTGTTCCTGGGGGAACTACCCAAGCGATTGATCCTGGCCTGTGTGGAAAATACCAGTTTCAACGGAGCCTACCCAGAGAACCCGTTTGACATTAAACATTTCGGCATCAATTGTGTGGCCCTGCATGTGGATGGACAACAGGTTCCAGCCATGGCCTTAACGCCGAACTTTGGGCGCAGGAATTTCATTCGAGCCTATCAGAGCCTGTTTACAGCCACCGGTCAAATCAACCAGGACGAAGGGAATATGATACGCGAACGGATACACGTTGCTCTGTTTCGATCTGACCCCCACCTTAGAGAACGGCCATCAGCTGGCCTTGGCCAAGCAAGGTAATTTACGGTTGGAAATCCACTTTGCACGAGCCCTCGGGACCACCGTCAATGTGATCTGCTACACCGAGTTTGACAACATCATTCAAGTGGACAAGGCGCGCAACGTCCTGTGTGACTTTGCCACCTAACATGGATACAGACCAGATAACCACCGTGCTGGAGAATGACCCAGGGACACTATGGTCTTTCAAGGGGTGTTCGCCCGAGATGTGTTCCCATGAGACCGTGTGTATCCCGCTGCCTACGTTCTCAACACGGACCCGATGGATCGGTCCGGTGAACATTGGGTGGCCGTGTACTTAACAGAAGCGCAGGGCGAATACTTTGACCCGTACGGCCTGCCACCCCTCCATCCCGATTTAACAGACTTCATGGATCAAGGCACAGAGACGTGGTGTTGGAACAGTGAAACGTTGCAAAGCCTGACCAGTAGCGTGTGCGGACAATATTGCTTGTTTTTACCTGTACCATCGATGCCGGGGCAGAACCTTATCTACCATCGTACAGATGTTTGACGAGTACCCCAAGGCCGAGGACCGCGATGTACTCGTATATGACTGGGCCGTCCATCATTTCAATGTACAAGCCCCGTTCTGGGCTTAAGTTCTTTCAATGTACAAGCCCCCTGTTCTGGGCTTAAGTTTACAAGCCCCCTGTTCTGGGCTTCAGTTCTTTCAATGTACAAGCCCCCTGTTCTGGGCTTCAGTTTTCACGTGGTTGTTCTCACGTTGTTGTTGTTACTGAATAAAAAAATGAGATCTCACCAAAAAACCCTGTCTTGTGTGTTTTCTATATGAGCATAATGCATGAAACTGGCTTTGAACACCGTATTAGCCAATCAGTGGCCTAGAATGGAGCCAAAGGTAACCCATCCATGTCCAGAAAACATTAGCCGGGTGTACAAGAACCCGGATGTAGGCGCGGACGTAGGCGAAAGCATCCCAGTACCCGGATGTAGGCGCAGACGTGAGCGAAATTCTAGTACCCGTCCATTGATTCTTTTATCGATCGCTCATTGGCTCTTTTTCTCGACCGCTGATTGGTCCAAATGGAACTGCCCATCCTTCCAAGGTTAATTTGCAATCCCCTTTTTCTGTTCAAGCTCTGTATATCGATGCCGCAACATTGTTGCCAAACCTTGCCGAAAGGGAGACCTTTGACCTTTGGACCTGGATGTGATCTTTGACTCGACATTCACCCGCGCACTTCCGGTGATGCCGAGTACTTCCGGATAACTCCCGCGCGCGCGCGCTGCTGCCGGGGCGCGCCGGGACGAGCCGGGGAAAAACCCGGATGTTGAACATCCGGACCCTACGTCTAAGGGGAAAATTGGAACTCTTCTGTGATCGAAAGTAGTTTTAGTGAAACCCGGAAGTGACGTCACAACCCACACCACCCAACCACAACCATGGACCCCTAGTGGTGGGTTAAAACACACCCCCACGCATCCCCCAACATGCCTGCTTTCTATACTACGGCCAGAGTACGCATGCGCAGACTCTTGAACACGGACGAACCATGAGTCCAGTCGGATGCTCCTCCACGTGAGCTCCAAAATAAGACCTCAGACGACACCACCGGACCCATAGTGACCCATGTCGGCGCCAAAATGTCCATTTCCATACACTTTCTCTACTGCTCATGCGCAGAATGACGTCAGTTCCACCAGACTGCGCATGCGCAGAATATTGAAAACGGACGAACTATTAGTCCAGTCGGATGCTCCTCCACGAGAGCTTCAAAATAAGACCTCATACGACACCATATGATCATTAGGGGCTCACCTAGACCCCAAAACGTCCACCCCGTATGGGCCTATACCCCACAGACATGCAGTATAGGCCTATGGGCTTACCCAGACCTCGGTCAACTGTTTTCAAAAATTTCACCGTTTCGCTTCGAAACCCTTCCCATCGTGTTCTAAATGACGAGACGTGGAAAACAGATCCAAACAACCCATATCACAATGAACGTATGTGAATTTCCCAGGTTGAACCTATACTCCCATATAGCCAGTATGGAGCTATATGGGCCTATCCACACCTAGCCGGTACTTTTCCAAAAACTTCACCGTTTCGCTTCGAAACCCTTCCCATCGTGTTCTAAATTACGAGACGTGAAAAACAAATCCAAACAACCCATATCACAATGAACGTGTGTGAATTTCCCAGGTTGAACCTATACCCCCATATAGCCAGTATGGGACTATATGGGCTATATGGTACTTTTTCAAAAATTTCACCGTTGCGCTCCGAGACCCTTCCCATTGTGTTCTAAATGACGAGACGTGAAAAACAAATCCAAACAACCCATATCACAATGAACGTGTGTGAATTTCCCAGGTTGAATCTATACCCCCATATAGCCAGTATGGAGCTATAAGAGCCTATATACAGACCTCGGTGACTTTTCCCAAAAATTTCACCGATTCGCTCCGGGACCCCTCCCATTCATTCGCAACTTCTCGGGGATCTCCGGTTTGAGATGTCCCTCGAAGGCCATTGACGCCATATTGGACTAGAGCGTGGTCACGTGTGTTTCGGTGTCAGGGAACTGTCAGTGACGTCACGGGAATTATATCTTGCCAATACGTGGCGTGTGTACCATTTAAACTGATGGTTTTCTATTGAAACGTGCTTCGAATGAAAAGAATAAACAGTTTTTAGAATATCTGACGTAAATCAGAGACTCGCAGGGAAATATTTGCTGGTCGGGGATTAAGGCTTCCGCGAGAGTGATTGGGCTTCGGAGCCACGTCACATCTGGAGATTCATAGGAAATTCATGTTGTCGTCACCCGAGCGTAGAATCAGTCCCCTTCGTAGATTTCCGCTCGGGAGTTCCGAATGCCCTCCCATTGTGTTTTTCTCGGCGAGACGGGAAAAACGAGACCCCACAACCCATAGTAACACCCACAACAAAATTTGACCACCCCTCTCCCCATATAGCCAGTATGAGCCTATATACAGACCTCGGTGACTTTTCCCAAAAATTTCACCGCTTCGCTCCAGGACCCCTCCCATTGTGTTTTTTCTCGGCGAGACGAGAAAAACGAGACCCCACAATCCATAGTAACACCCACAACAAAATTTGACCACCCCTCCACCCATATAATAGTAGGCCTATATACAGACCTCGGTGACTTTTCCCAAAAATTTCACCGATTCGCTCCGGGACCCCTTCCATTGTGTTTTTTCTCGGCGAGACGAGAAAAACGAGACCCCACAACCCATAGTAAAGCAAACGAATATTGACCATCCCCATACCCCATACAGGCATTTTCCCGTATATTGTATAATACAGACCCCTATTGTAGGGGTAAAGTCCGTGTTTCGCTTTTTATATTTTCGATAAAAAATCCTAATTTTACATGCACCCACACATGACTGAATGGCCCTCGAGGAGCGCTTCACTTTGACACCTCATTCGACCCATTCGGTCCACTAGGGACCCACCTCGGTCACAAAACGTCTATTCCCATACCCTTTTTTAGGCATTCCCCGAAAACATTAACATTGGAAGTCACTTGGTTGACATGGGACTACTTTCTGTCCGCGGAAGTGACGGCATCACCACCATAATGCACCTACTTACCAAAGTTAAGATCCGAAGCTTGAAAAGTGTGCGATATACAGCCTGGACTTGAGGGAAACTATCTTAACATTGACTGAGGTCAAGAGCGTGTGTCTAGTTGCCATTGTAACGGTCGAATATATTCTCGTTCATATATATTATCAACTAAATATAATACACAATTATGCAACTATACATTTTTGTATATTATGAAGATTCCAAATACGTTTTCCAACCTTGTATAGTATTCGGGTATGTGCTGCTGTAACTTCTACGAACAACTGGATTGCACATTATCATGATAATCTGACTGACGCTAGATGTAAATATGTTTCTGTGACAAAAAACAATATGGAGAAAAGAATGCAAACACATGTACAATATATGTTTTACTAATCAACTATTTACACTACAACCGTGGGTGAGTCGGTGAATATGATTTAACGTCGCTTTCAACTATATTTCAGTCATATCACGACGTTGGGTCCTAATCCTTTTCACACCCGGGAACCACACGGGTGGGGTCCTATTCCTTTTCACACCCGGGAGCCCCACGGGTGCCTCAGTTAGTCGCCACTTACGACAAGCTGTCTGAGGGGCTGAGGCCGTTCAACACATCATTGTAATTACATAGCATTGTATATTATTTTCGTAATCAATATATGCATGTAAAATTCTTTTCAATAAAAAAAATTAACCTACTCTTGACGCATGGGAGATGGCATTTGAACAAGGAAATGACTGTTGATATCGTTTTATCAGACGAATTTGTTGGCTGGGATGAACCGGAAGACGATGAGTCATCAAAGTGTAGCGAATAAAAGAGATGGAAATCATTCCAGCAAAATATAATTGAAAAAAGTTTCTTTATCATATATAATAATTTATAACTGATGTTGTTATAGTTAGAGTATTTCGTGAATACAACATTATTAAAAAAAATATTTCGAGATGTGGTACCCACATAGTAATACACAATCATTGCAACAACGTGGATATTATCTTTCAGACAAACGTTGTATGACCGTCATTTGATGATGTTAGAATCTATGTTTCCAGAAGTGCGACATTTGTAAGACAGTCAAGTTTCAAGTTGGTAAATACAGTACCATTTTCATTGTCACTGTTGGTATAATATTCAAGAGGATGATATACTATAAAGACACCCCGGGGTACCTCGTCTAAAGATATATCCATGCAAAGATGTGCTAAAAATGTATCAGGGAGGAATCTGATGCGCAAATGTAACTCTCTGACGGAGACAATACACTGACACTTCTGTGATAACAGAAACATGGAACGTTGTTACCGGATAGCGTTACCTGTTACCCACTGTCTCATAATCTGTACCGGATAGCGTTACCTGTTACCCACTGTCTCATAATCTGTACCGGATAGCGTTACCTGTTACCCACTGTCTCATAATCTACCGGATAGCGTTACCTGTTACCCACTCAAGGTTCCTTAATTTGTACTGATAAAGTTACCTGTTACCCACTGTCTCATAATCTGTACCGTATAGCGTTACCTGTTACCCACTGTCTCATAATCTGTACCGGATAGCGTTACCTGTTACCCACTGTCTCATAATTCCAGCCTTGATAGCGTTACCTGTTACCCACTGTCTCATAATCTGTACCGGATAGCGTTACCTGTTACCCACTGTCTCATAATCTGTACCGGATAGCGTTACCTGTTACCCACTGTCTCATAATCTGTACCGGATAGCGTTACCTGTTACCCACTGTCTCATAATCTGTACCGGATAGCGTTACCTGTTACCCACTGTCTCATAATCTGATCGACGCTAGATGTTAATATGCTAGGGTATATGCTAATATATAATATGCTAGAGACCCTGTCACTCCAGTCACAGTCATATCTCGTATACTGAAAGAGCTTGAGACTTCATGAGAATACATGTTTAATCCGAGGAATATATCAGTTTCCTGTAATATATTACAAGGTTTACATCTTGTCCACTCTATTTAAATCTATTTTAGTGTTGTGATGGATCTATCTTTCTATATCTTTTCAATGATTCTGTTCTTTACAAGCATTTCAATCCTGTTTACTGGGTTTAAGTTTAAGTTTCAAAATATTAACTCTCACATCACCACTAAAGAGTGAACAGTCAAGGGACTCAATCATGGCGAAATCCAAATGTCTTGTCTGTTGAGAGTGATTTCCCTTGTATCATTTTCAGTTCAGCTTCGCGAACGCCTGGGGGGACATCAAAACACTTTCTCAAAGCAACAGGTTATATATAATATAGTGAAGGAAAACACCTCTTCGTCGAAACAGGGTAATAATAGTATACCTAAAGAAAAGCAATGATTCATAACAAAAAGTCATTCTCAAATAAAATAACTGAAGAAAAACATCCACTCGTTCACCTGAAAAAAAAGCTCCCTCGTGGAAAGTAACAGGAGAACATGTAATAATAGGACTGAAGCATTCATCTACCGCACAGGGCCCTTAGATACGAGTTTGGAAATGTGCCACTCACATAGTAATACACAATCTAGTCATTTCTTTTTAGCGATCAGGTTCTTCATTGAACAGTAATAATATTCTTTGTGAGCCTTAAGCCGCTTGGAACAGAATTATTCTGCATCAAAACATGTACACTACGTAATATTGTCATCTGAATCCAATAAATTCTACGTTTTCAAAGACAAAAAAAAATACACAACCATTGCAACAACGTGGATATTAGGTTTCAGAACAAACGTTGTATGACGGTCATTTGATGATGTTAGAATAAGAACGTAGGTTCAACGTCGAAATTTCTGCTGTTCCATCGCCTAACGTCTCTTCAACGTAAACCGGGGGTCCTCCACCGGGGGGAAAAAAATTACCCTTCAGTTTACGTACTCTGGCGCATTTTTCAGAGAAAGATTTTCGGATGAAATTTTTCATGATTTTCACGTTTCTAACTCTTTGAAAGAGGGAAAACATAAAATAAAATAAATACTAATAAAATAAAGAAAAAAATAAAAATAATAATAATAAATCTGCCTCAAATATTGATGTTCAGATGAAACCATCTTGTATGACGGTCATTTTATGATGTTAGAATATGAACGTAGGTTCAACGTCCAAATTTCTGCTGTTACCATCGGCTAACGTCTCTTCAATGTAAATCGGAAGAGCAAAACGTTTGCCTATATTACTGAAGTTGTTGCAGTGTTTATGTGCCAACGGGGTAGAGAATGGAATAGTCTTGTAGTGTAATATAGTTTCTCCTATTCCCTACTTTATAATTTTAAAAAACGGAAAGTCGAGAAAGAAATATTCGCATTTTTGACAAAATGCGAGATATACCGAATGGAAATTGACATATATAACCCACGCACACGATTTGTTTGTACATGTACCATTCGCCGAAATTGCCAACATTTTGTAGTTTTCATTTTCAAACTGCATCGGACGGTAACTTCACAGACGAAGCTCTAAATCATATGGAAATACCTGCTAGAACGTTCGCTCGAATCATTTTGAATAGTTGCTTAAACGGTGCATATTCAATGACAAATCGGCGGTGACTGATAGATACAAACAAATGGATTAGAATCATATTTTTAATTGAAAGAAATTCTTAATTTGCAAAAAGCGGGAATCTTTTTGCGCACTCTAAGCTTCCCTAGGCTATGAGACAGGACACCTTATATAATAAGACCGTCATCCCATCCTCTACCTCTCTCCGCCCAAAACACTTGTCTCAAGCCCCTGTGCCCACATAGCAACAAGTGACAATGACTGATGGAAAACACTTTATCAAAGGAACGGGGTAATATATGAAGAACTCCAGCACCACATTCACTCGTGGTAACAGATAATACTAAGATATGTTGAGTTCGAATCAGGTGTATGCCGGTGTGATGGATAAGAATGTCCTGGTGATTTGTGTCCCTATTCATATCCTTTTCTATTGCAACCAAGGAAGGACACTTGTCCTCAATGTGGAGAAAAGTGTCCTAGCTGGGTCGGGAGATAGGACCCGGGCAATCTTATCCACCGGACATTCTTAGCCTCCACACCGACCTCAATTTTTCACAATTTTAACGCCTTAATTATTTAATTAAGCTGTCTTCCACATATTGTCTTTTTTCTTCTCACAACAATCTTTTGTCAGCAAGAGTCCGATCAGTTTTTATCAAGTCTCTTTAAATTTTATTGATTAAAAGATTGAGCCCTAACAGCTGATTGTAACACTCAATTAAGGGTACCTGTTCGTTAAAAATGACATATAAAAATGACTTAAAAAAAATGTGCTAATCGACTCTGACGGGAAAATGTAATTGCCACAGGTACAATTATATTGTAGTGATAATCATGTAAAATTCTACGGTCTAAGGCAATTTACATCAGCACACAGTACACATCAGGCAACACTTTTTCCAGGTGAATTGCGTCCTCTTGATTAGAAAAGTGGTATTATCTTTTCACTTTGAGGACGCGAAAATAGCGTATCGGAAACTGTCAACGGAATAGGGATTTTTATTCGACCGATCCCTCAAGCTATGGTATGGGTTAACCGACACTTCTAATACTTTTTCACAAACTCATCGGAATAAAAGATCGTTGAGAACAATTCAACTGTTGTTTCTACACAATTTTATGTTGTTCAGCACATGATTTGTATTGTTAAAATAGAAAACAAGATATATGTCAACAGAATACAAACTAAAATGGTGTATACCTGCCATTACTGATTCAGTAATTAACTGTCTTTGAAAATAGACACTTCCCCATCAAGTTCAAATGAAAAATCACTAATGTATGATATAGATTAATTACATTACATTAATTAATTACACTCTAGAAAACGAATTAGAAATGTATTTGGATAAATAATACATGCCAGTGATAAGGATTTTACTAATAGCATCATGCTGTATTGTTCCCTTCATTGAAACATGTTGATCGTTGCTCTCGTGCAAGTAACCAATTTTTCATTTTATACCGAATGGAAGCCTCAACTAAACCTGTTTGTGAATTCGCAAGCAATGCCCTGTTTGTTTGAGTTTGGTCCACCTGCCCTGTTTGTGAATTCACAAGCAATGTCCTGTTTGTTTAAGTTTGGTCCATCTGGCCTATTCAGACACAAAGACCTATTCCATATTCAATATAACAGTATTAGCACCAAATTCAAAAAGACAATCATAGTATACATAAACATAGGCTGGTTTCCTGCAAGAGAGAAGCGGTCAACAGTTTTCATTGATGCCGACAAGACATCATGATGTTCCAAAAATATAAAATCCATATCGCTGATCAGTATTCTTAATCCATAATAATCGTTGTAAAGTCGTCTTCTAGAGAATGATGTATCTCAGTCACGCTTTGATTGTGGCTGTTCATATGAGCACCATGAGATCTTGAAGTACATGGGTTCATACGGCCCCTAGCCCCGGGTTAATTCACAAGCAATGTCCTGTTTCTTTAAATTTGATCCACCTCGCCTGCTTTTTAATTTCCAAGCAATGTCCAGTTTGCTCAAGTTTGGTCCACCTGGCCTGTTTCTGAATTCCCGAGCAATGTCCAGTTTGTTTAAGTTTGGTCCACCCGACCTGTTTGTGAATTCACAAGCAATGTCCTGTTTGATTAAGTTTGGCCCACCTGGCATGTTTGCGAATTCACAAGTATGTCCTTTTTCACAAGTTTGCCCAGTTGACTTCATTTTTTAAAATTAACCAGCAATGCCCTGTTTAACTTTGGTCCACCTGACCTGTAATTTGAATTCGCAAGCAATGTCAGATTTGAGTTTAACCTTTGGTCCACCTGGCCTGTTTGTAAATTCACAAGCAATGTCCTGTTTGTTAAAGTTTTGTCCAACTGGCCTGTTATGTTCTGTTCGTTGAAGTTTCAGTCACCTGTGCTTAAATTTTAACAGTCTTTCGATTCAGATGGCATACAACAAATATATTCAAAATCCTGAGAACGCCGCGGTGTATTGGGAGCGATATTTCGCAAAGACTATTTTCATGGAGATTATTATTATGTAGGCTTTCAATCGACACCATTCAATGATGAAAAACAACTTCCTGTCCTGCTAAACTGACGCATAATGCCGTGGCTTCATACTGTCACAGAATTTTACTAAATTTACATGTAACATTTACGGGGGATGTTACGGTGGATCCCCATAAATAAGGTCAGGAATAGTGTCTGACTCTTCTCTCGGATCACCTATACATCAAGCTGCAAAGCCACATACTGCACAGCCAGCGCATTTGAGCTACATATACAATGCCAGTTGCAGACTATGGAACCTCCCGATTTAATTCTTACACAAAAAGTTGCCGGTGCATCAACGGGTGCATTGATGTGGGTGCCTGACTCTACGCTAATCAGGGCTAATCACCATCAGAAAATGCAGGCTTATAGAGACAATATTTATAGAGGCTTAGAAATTCACATTGTGGTCGTATGAGATATCGTTGGAAACCAATAACCAGCAGAAGTTTAATAAAATATCAAGTTCATCCAAAGTATTGTGACCCCACGCAGAATCACTTTACACAAATACAACAGAGTTCCAGGAATCAAGTCCAATGTCATTTATTAATAATCAACTGGTTCATGGGTGGTGTTTGTAAGGTGGTCTATATCGATCAACTTCAATCACTTCTCATTAACATAGATCTTGGTTGTGTATACAGCCTGTATATGGTGGTAGCTTTAACAACCATGTTCCAAAGACCTCGGGGTAACCAAAGATATCGGGGCAGCTCAAGATATCGGGGTAACCGAAAATATCGGGGTAGCTCAAGACCCTGTAAATTAAATGAGCCATCAGTAAGTTACATGGAATGTATTTCAGAGCTGTGCTATCATATGTCGAATAAATGGCTGCCAGAAAGGCGAGAATATATTAACAATATATCTCCATAATTTATATGATACCAAATGCAGAGCGATAACTTATCGAAAGAGCTCAAGTACACGGCCTAGGATCTTAACAAAGATTTTCTACAGTAACCATGTCCAAAGCGGACACCTGGAATAGCGTAGTATTCTGGGAGAATAACATACTCTACATTATACTGATAATCTAGATCCTACTTTGGTCTGCTTATACAATATTGACCCATAAAAATATATATGGAAACTGTACGATTATTACAATGGAAATTAATTCGATTCTCATGATATTTAATAATATCGGATAATTACAATGGAAATTAATTCGATTCTCCTGATATTGGATAATATAGCACTTCCTATTAGTACAATACAATAGTCGGGGAGAGGGGGGGGGGCAGGCAACATCAATTCATTAATGTGAGAAAACTTTATCTCTCAAATAATTATGATAACATTTCTCGAAATCTTAATAATTCATAAGTGCCAAGGAAATTAATAATTCAATGATATTCCAACAATAGGGGCACAACTTACCCCTGCACCGAACTGGGGGAACCTCAACAAGTTTACACTGCTTGACCTCAATGCACGCGGTCAATATCATCAACAAGTAGCATCCTGAATTTCAGACAGGAAACAACAAACTACAGTGAATGGGATACCAGGAATCGAAATCTACATGATTTATCTCATATTCATATGTATCATGGCATTCGATGAAAAACTAGAATTAATTAGTTTTACTTTGAAAATTATTTAATTACTGCACAATATTACAATGAGCGAGAAATCTAAAAATGGCCTCCAGTATGCTATTTCCTTGTTGCCGAGAGGGCTGACCTACATGAAAATTTACCAACAAGCATCGATTCCAAAAGTCGCTGAATACATCAAATATAATTCATAATTGCCAATACTTAATGCTGATTGTATCAACATCATAATTTCCGTCAAAAGATAGTGCATATTTACCTTCAAAATGCAGATGGCGAGGAAGCACGCTTGCAGCGTCTGTCTCCCTGGATGCTACAGCAGGACCACGCCTCGGGACCACCCGGCGATTCCACTCGGAAATCGTCGGAAAGTAACCTCGGACGCCCAACATTGCAGCATCGAACAAGACAGTTACATCATCCTCACAGAAATACAAACCAGTGAATGAAACCTGAGCACTCACACTAAATGTTACAAACTATGTTTCTATGCACCAAAAGTGTACACTCCGCCAGCTCACATTCAACCCGGACGATTTTTCGCTGGTCCCCAGTGAAAACTAACCTAAACACAACATTAGCGGTGACCTCGTCCACCAGAAAGGCGAGTCCAAGAAGTCCAGGAGTCAAGAGTTCAAGACGGTGACCGAATGTCCAGGAAGGGCAAGCGGGGCCCCGACACATAACCTATACTACCAACTACTGAGGTTGTATGTCTCCTGCTAGCAGCTTCGCGAACAACAAATGACTCTGGCTAAATGCGGCCAACACCTCAGATCCAGTCTGTGCAGATATTCCGTGTTGCAATGCAGTGCATGGCAAATGGTTAGGACTACTATGTTTTCCTCCTGAAGATCGGGTTGATTTCCTCAAACAGGGTTCTGGCACAGGCAGTTCCTCGCACAAGTCCATGTGATCCTGTTGAAGATGGTCCTGCTCGACACAAGAATCGTCAAGTTCCTTGCCGAAGTCCGCATGATCCTGCTCCACGCATGGATCCTCATGTTCCTCGCCTAGGTCCGCGAGATCCTGTAAAACATGGTCCTGCTCGACGCCAGGATCCTCATGTTCTTTAACTTCCAAAGCATCTCCACGCCTGAGTTGTACACGATTCCGTCTGATGAGACATCTAGCTCGCCGGATGTGGCGTCACCTTCATTGTGAGAACCCTCAACAATGGGGAAAGCTATCCAACGGTCATCTTCATCCGAAGACTCTTCCGTCTCCAAATCCACCGAAGTATCTGGTTGTACTGAAGGTCGAGTCGGGGAGTCCTTCAATGCTAAATATTTGGCATCCAGTAACTCCTTACGATGCACTACTTTGTCGGGCCCCCTCCTTGCAAGGGACTCACCTTGTACACTGGTGCATTCCGGTCAGGTTGTCCAACTACTTTGTATGGAATACTATCATAGTAGTCCTGGAACTTATTACGTCCCCGCGGATGATTACGCAGAAAAACTCTTCCTCCCACAGGCAATGCTGACTGGGTGGCCTTTCTGTTCACACGTTTCCTACGTCTCAGAGCTTCACGCTCCAACTTCACGTTGGCCTGTCTAAATGCATCAGCGAGGCGTTCATGATGCTCCACAAGCCAGTCGCTAACAAAATCAGTTGTTTTAGCACCTTCTTCTGGCTTGCTGCCAAGGATCAGGTCCACGGGAAGTAGGGGTTCCCGTCCAT
Source organism: Hanleya hanleyi (assembly GCA_036873755.1). NCBI lineage: Eukaryota > Metazoa > Mollusca > Polyplacophora > Lepidopleurida > Hanleyidae > Hanleya > Hanleya hanleyi. The sequence continues at coordinate 1,694 of JAVTVY010002768.1, read as the reverse complement.
AGAAAAGATAATGGGGTGAATATCCAATAGAGGAATGGGGAGTGCAATTGTAGGCCCATACAAGTTGAGGTAAGTACTCTGGCCAAGTAGGTTTATGTTGAACCGGGGTACGGAGCAAGTTGTGAAGGGTACGGCTGAACCGTTCACACTGTCCGTTACCCTCCGGGTGGTAAGGTGTAGTACGGCTTTTAGTAATTCCATACAGCCTGCACAATTCCGCAATGAGATCGGACTCAAAATTTCTGCCCTGATCACTATGAATTCTTCTTGGCACTCCAAAGCGAACAAACCACTCTTTAATGAGGACTTTAGCCACCGTCTTGGCTGTCTGGTCTCGGGTGGGCAGAGCTTGAGTGTACTTAGTGAACACATCTGTTATTACAAGGACGTCTTCATGGCCGCTCCTAGATTTTTCAAGTTGAGTAAAATCAATCGCCACTACTTCTAGCGATCTTGACGCCTAAAGGTTTCCCATCTCACGCTGCACATGCTTTCCGGACTTCGAGACAGCACATCTCAGACATTTGCTGCGGTACTGCTCAACGTCTGCTGCCATACCTGGCCAATAACATCTGGATCTAAGAAGTGGTAGGATTCGTTCCGCCCCCTGGTGACCCATATCATCGTGTACAGCTTCCAATACTCTGGGCTGCAGAGCTACGGGCAGTAGCATTTGCATCACCTCTCCAGAAGCAATGGTGATCCTTCGGTACCAGACTCCATCTTGCTTTTCAAGCTTGTCCCACTGTTGTAGCAGTTTTCGAGTGGCTGGCAACTCTTTTGCCAAACTGCGACCAACTGGTCTGTGTTTGGTTTCCTTGAAGTGCTCTAGTCTACCAATGATTGGGTCCTGGACTTGGAGTCTTGACAATTCCGCCCTAGAGAAAGAGGGAAAACCAGTAGCTAATGAAGGTTCTGTATGTACTGTACGGGCTCGTAGATCATCTGGGCAAGCCAACAGGGAGTTAATACGTTGAAACAATAAAGCTTGTACTGTGTTGGTTAGGACTAAACTGTTAACAGATTTCTCCAGCAACACCTGTTCACACGAAAGGTCCAACATCATTCTTTGGTCACACAGTAATTCTGGGTCATCATAGTTGCGGTTCATCTCAACTCTCATATGGTCATCAGGTTCATGCAAGGCCTTACGACTCAAAGCATCAGCGTTCGCATTCGCGCGACCAGAGCGATATCTTATGCAGAAGTCAAAAGGAGCCAGTTGCGCAACCCAGCGCATCTCTACAGCTGACAGCGTAGCTTTGTTCAAATGGGCCAGCGGATTATTGTCAGTGTACACCGTGAACTGTGCACCCAACAGATAATCCCTAAATTTTTCCGTTATGGACCATTTCAGGGCTAAGAGTTCCAACTTCATGGAACTATAGTTCGCATCATTCCTCTCCGGAGGCTTCAGTCCTCGACTAGCATAAGCAATAACCACCACATGGTCCTCCTGTTGTTGGGACAACACTGCTCCCCGTCCAAGGAAACTCGCATCGGTTTCAACTATGAAAGGTTTTGAGAAGTCCGGGTAGCTCAGCAGAGGTGCGGAAGTCAAACTGTTCTTCAACGTCTGATAAGCATCTTCACACTGAGGATCCCACTTATCACTGAATGGTCGAGCATCCTCTGCAATCTTCTGCCGCGACCCCTTCTTCATCGAAGATCCTGTGAGCCTATGCAGGGGCGCC
>JAVTVY010002767.1:0-33497 GCA_036873755.1 Hanleya hanleyi | reverse complement strand
CATTCAGTGATCGAGGAGGGATTCAAAAGGGCTTTTCTGTGGGTGCATGTCTTATCTTTGTATGAAATTACGGACTGATGGATTGTATACTCCGATGAATTGACTTTTGGGCTGCTGCGTTATCTACGTGATTGAACTGTTGGAACCTGGACAACAACTGAGCGGTGTTGGACTATCAAAATACAGAACAGCGTTTTGTGCGGCACGGACTGTATAGAGATTTGCACGTCAGTACGGACTGTGAAATATACACCGGTATAGCATTGAACTGTAAGACTATACTTCTCATTTATTTGTTGTATTGTCTTTACTTAATTTGTATATGATTTTAGTATTGTAAATAAATATTTGATTGTTAATCCTTGATTTCAGAAAAAATTTCTGTTACGTTTTTTTCTATTATCGTTTATGACGTAGCAGATGGCTATTTCAGTCTTTATTGGATGCTGTGAAAAATAACAACCTTCATGAGTTCAAAAAAAGTTTAGGCTATACTCATCTGAACAGCCAGAAACGTTTCGATCAAGCCATGTTCAGGCGATGTAGAATCGGCCATGAAAGGGTTATGCTTGATGATTCTCTCTATAGAGTACGGTGTACATGCATCTGGTTTTTCGATATTCATACGGTAATCGGGTATCGAGTAGAAATGGAGTAAAATCTTTAATGGACGGTCCCTTTGTTTATTGGTGTATAGATTTCCCCGCACCAGTGGCCATGGGTTAAACCCAAAGTGTCACGTGATCTTTACAAGTTATAGTCACGTGAACAAACATGGCGGCTGTATACATGATTCTGATTGGTCCAATGATTTGTTCTTGCAGTCTGATCATGAATCAGTTGTACAACTCCAATTTCTCTTGCTCGTGCTCCTGATTCTGCTTGCGATGCTGATGACGTGACCCGTAGTCCCTGTTACCACTACTGCCTTTCCCTTAGCGCCGGTTTTCAATTATTAGGGACCGGTCAAAATTATTGCCCCCCACCCCCCTCTCTCGGAGTCCTAAAACAGATTATGAATCCCCCCCCACCCCCCACCACCACCACTGAGAAGCAAATTCACAGAATATATATATAGCTACTGCAGCTAATAGCTGGAGACACACTGGTTCTCGTCAGATCACCGAAGTTAAGCAACGTTAAGCTCGGTCAATACTTGGATGGGTGATCGGCCGCCGGGTGCAGTACTGGCTGGGCTGATCAATGTCCAGGGTAATAGGAACTGTGAGCACTCTTGTGTTCTGGCACATGCAGGCACCGTCGTGATAGGAATGAAACAAGGTTGAAAACGACGTTAAACCCTACTACTCACGCACTTGCAGTTGTTATATTGTAATGGTGTATTATTTAAGCAAAAAAACAACAAAACAAAAACCCCAGGAGGTTGTACCGTAAATGGTGCATTAGTTCACAATTCCTTTGCAAGGAGCCTTCCAGTAAATCAAAGCATGCAAATGACAGATACATCTATTTGTACACTGGACACACAGATGTTTGGAAAGTTAATTAACTGAGGGTATCGTCAACAATAGGTCCGATCTATTGCTGCAACTTGCCAAACACCTGTGACTGGACATATCATAATCATGACAATGAAATCAACTTGAATCAATCCCACCATACTCAGTGTAACTGTCATCCTGGCGAGCCAGTGTATCGATCGATCTAAAAAACCTCTACGAGAATATAGGATTTACCTGGACTTGTGAAGATGTGTAACTGTGTGTAATCATAATACCGATACGTTGGTTTCTTAACTGTGTGAAGTGTGAACACGAACCGTGCAAAGCACAGAGAACCCCTCGGACTTGGAGGTAATTGAATAGGGCCCTGGTAGATGAAGAAACGTTTGATGGCAACAAGCAATTGGTGACAAATTGAAAGCTTAACCTAGTGATCTGGAGAACATGCATATGCGATACAAGTTGGGTTCTTCAGTATATATGGTAGTAACAAGTTACCTAGTTTGACCTAGTGACCCCCACCCCCAAAAAAGAAACAAAGTAATGAAGATGTACGTACATGATGACAATCATCTTCACAAGTCCAGGTAAATCCTAAATCCTCGTATATCCCAATAGATTGATCATACACTGGCTCGCGAGGATGGATGACAATGCCCCCAAGAACGCTTGAGGCACCAAACGAAAAAAATGGATTTGCACCAAATTGTATTCATAATCTTGTATCTTATGCCTGGGGTAGACTGGCAATTGTTTATTCACCAGTTATATAGCCAATACTTCTTTCGAACAGATGTTTCTTGTAACCCCTCGGCCATTTTTGGCCGTGGTGTAGTTAGTTGTATTGATGATATCTATATATTCTTTGTCCAACATGCCTGCAGTAACAGATCGACACATTTCCAAGTTTTCTAGGCATTGTCATCAGGCACTTTAAAACGACTATTTTCAATAACAGTGAAGGCCCCGAGATTATTATTATTTTTTTTATTTATTTCCCAAATATTGATGATATTGATGATGATGATAAGTTCAGACACGCAAAAAAGGATATCACCTCTACTTGCCTGACAATCACATCTGGCACTCCGAGATGAATCAAATCAGTTATCAGAAGTAGATTTAAAAGCTGTAAAGTTATGGGCGTGTGCCTGCGGCCAATACAAATTCAGAAAAAAAAACAACAACACTGAATTCAGTATCGTTTAACAGTTTCCAATGAACTTGCTTGAGAACAAAATTCAGACTTGGAATTCTGTTAACAGCCTATTCACGACCAAAATCAGTTATTCCGTATAATGAGCCTGACAGATGCCTACTGAGTGACAAACCGGACATCATTGTTATCGTGTCAAGTAATATTATCGTGACATAAGATCCAAATGAGAACGATAAATCTTGACCGAATTCCGGTCTCATTCATTCTTGTGTTTAATTTACACGCCTGCTTCCATAACACGGTTAATCGGTTAGTGTCATTAACCCTTTAACCCTAAACTGTTTACAATATATCGGAGATCTGGTTGTAGAAACACACAAAAACACAACATATTTACACCAGTTTACGACTATCCCCTAGACGGGTATAAACCGGTAAAATTTGTCCATCACATTGTATATAAAGAGTTCCAAGCTGGCATTACTCACAATCGGCACGACTCGACCAACGAGAATATCTTCTGAATTTATTGAGATTTGGGGAGAACAGTTTCCAGTGCGCCATGACTACACAAACAGACAACCAGACAGGAGAGAAGCTTGAGTGTCGCTACATTCATTCAGATCAGTACGCTGATGGGAAGGCCGCTCAAGTCTGGGACCTCTATATCGGATGCAAACAACAAAGAACTTCTCAGTACAAAGACTGGCTGTGCAAATTGCTCAGAGATTACAACTGTGAAAATGTTCTTGATGTCGCCTGCGGTACAGGGTTGGTATAATAATTTTACTAATTTACAGCGGTTCGTTTTTTATAAAGTTAGTAATATTATTGGACGACAGTAAGTCTTTCGGTTTTTATTGTTTATGCTTAAAACAAACAAATTTGGTAACATTGTACATCACTGCGCTCACTTGAAAGTCATTGATCCCAGTAATCTTAAAACGTTCAAAATCATACAAAATTGTATGTCTGGTACAAGAACTCAAAGAAATTTTTCTGTAGTGTAATAATAGTCTCCCTGCGTACACATTGGTGTTCTATATGGCAAGCTGTTTAAGTACTGATCATTTATTTCACATATGTACAAAAACAGTCTTTAGAAATATGTTGAAAACTTTTCCACATATGTGCAAGAGTTATATACATATGTTGAAAAGTTTGTAAATATGTAAAAAAAAAAAGGGTACAAATCTTTTCTACATATGGAAAAACTTTCAACATATGTGGAATACATGCGCATTTTTATACATATGTGTACTTCTTTCGTAGGTTGAAATCTTTTTGACATATGTGCAAAAGTTTTCGACGTACGTCAAATACCCGATGAAATACTGAAACGGCTTGCCATAGGATTCGTCTACCAGTTTGGCGGGCCAAGATGTCAAGTATATGCCCTATAAAGCATCTCTAAAACAGTTCCAGCATTTCAAACTAGAAATTTTCCATCGCAGGTATTCAATAGTTTCTCTTGAAAGTTACAACTACAATTCATTTTCAGGGATTTCAGCCTTAATTAAGGACATATTCCCTGAATTAAGTGACGAAGTCTCCATAATTCTGGTAAACACGCGGATGATCTTCGTTAGTTGGACAAAAAAATATGTCCTGATATTTTTATGTTTTTATTTCGGGCTGAAATATCTTAAAATGTATCGTAGTTGTGGGGCCTGAACTTTCAGGAGGAATCCTTGAACGATTTTGAGAATATATTATCTTCGATTCCGTTGAATGTTTGTGTTGTTTTCACAGAGTTGATTCGATGATGTTGTTGGAGGAAGGGTTCAAGATAACCAGTACAGATGGTAGTGACAAAATGTTAAAGTACGCATTAAAGGACAGATGGGAACGACGAAAAGAGACAGTCTTCGACAGCTGGGGTAAGACACTCTTTCTCAAGATTGAACCAACAGAATGAACCAAAGGACGTGATGAGTTTTAACCCACATGAGGTGCCAATAGGTTGATATGCCAATAATTGCCATATAGAACCTTGGTTAGAAAAAAAGAGCAAAGGGCGTGCATGGCGCGGTTTAGCGAGATTTCAACCCTCATAATGCAGTTTCAGTGTCATAATTTCTTCGCTTGGCATAAACTACATCATTTTGTTGTAAAGAATAATTGCAAGGCATTGAGTATGGAGTCTCGAATAGCAGGGTCGTGAAGTATAGTATATTAGTGCAAAGTTGCTAATCATGGATTGCGTTTAGCATGATTGCGAAGATCAATCAGAACCACGCAGAACCGCATTTGGTCGACAACTCGAATCACAAGTTCTCACAATCTCGTCGTTCTCGTCGATCTTCATATGTTCACAGAGAGCAATAAAAAGTGTTTTCACCTCAAAATAAGCAATTTTACGCAAAATATTTCCCGGCCCTGCTATTTCGAGAATCATATGACTCAATGCCTTGTAATTTTTCTGAGTAATTGTGCTTTATGCCAGTAGATGATTTTGTTTTTCATACGTAAATATTTCATTGAACAATTATAACATGACGTTTATATGACACCGTGAACCAAAAGAAATCTAATTTGTTCAACTTCACCCTTCACCCTATCCACCGTGACATTGCCTCGCAGTATCGTTTTGGGTCAGGGTTGCATATGGTAGATAATATATTAAAACATCCATTCTAAATGCGAAAAGGCTAAAAATTAACGAAAGCCCAAAAATTGCAAACGTCCGTCGACGCTGCTTAAAGGGGGAAGGGTGGGGGATATGAACGAATCACAGCTTTTGTACAGAATGAAATGAATTGTTGGTTTCACGGCAGTGAGTTCGATCTGCCAGCTAAAACGTGCGCTTTATGGACTGCGCTAACACAGGGCTTGTCCTTGGTCAGTTCCGGTTATTAATTATGATAATAATATTCATATATATACTCTCCTCCTACTCCATAATTGAAATGACAAGCCCCTGTGGGCGCTAAGTAACTCAAATCCTCAGGAGGGAATAATCCCGCCACATTATCAATATTGATTATGTACAGACTTCAGTCGGCCGAGTTATCATAAGACGGGAATTACCACCCACTTAATATGAGTACGGTATTATCTAACTGTTGATAACAACAGTCTGACAGCGATAACAAGGTCAGGGGTTATTGTAGCTCAAATATTTATCAACCTTGAAAGATATCGAATACGCGGATCCAGTCAAAACTGGATCTGCCTGATCAGCCATCGCGATAACCTCGTTCTGATAAGATAATCGGATTAGGGACCGGAAAAATGCTAGTAACATCTTAGACATAACCACTTTTTTGGTTACCACAAGTAATATCTGGAATAAACTGGTTCTCCCTAATTTGTCCATTCATCTTTGATTATTATAGTTTACCAGGTTAAGGCCGATAGTGTTTATCAACACACAGATATTGATTTTAAATTATGACCCATAGCTATGGATTGTGACCTGGGGGACTCAGTAAGACGGGGTTCCATACTTGGTACTTAAGAGATTCGATCTATATAGTAGTGACATATCCGAAATTCCGCAGTCAGCCGTCGTCCGAAAAAAAGAAATCCGCGTGAAGAAACCGTCAACAAAATATGTAGATATAAAACTATACATATAGGGTAAACAAAAGCTTGTTTCTTTCTTGTTATATTTTTGTGCAAAAATGGTTTCAACATTTGACCTTAAACACTCCACTGGTTTTCATTAAATATCTTATCTTCTTAACAGAGGAAGGGATAAACGGATAAATATCTCCATGGATACCAGAAGGATGTGTCATATTGCATATTCGCAATCAATTTATTGTAAACTGCTTGACTACATGCATCATCGCAATGTTGATTATGGTATCAAGTTATACGGTACTCTTTTTCCTGGTAAAACCACATAAAATTAGAAACTATGGTAATTTCAAAATTTAAACTGATGATTACTTGTTAACATGAAAGTTTTTTTGTTTTTGTTCATCGGGATATGGTGTTTTATCAGTTGGTTGTGTTTTAATTACAGTAATCGAGGAAGCTAATTGGCTGACGCTCGTTGATGACTTAGAGGTAGTTGACACACCGACAGAGGGGTTCGACGCCGTTTTGTGTTTGGGTAACTCCTTCGCACACCTTCCAGACGACAGAGGCAATCAACAGGACCAGAGAATCGCCTTGACAAACTTCAAATCGATGATCAAACCAGGCGGTCTACTTGTCATTGATCACCGTAACTACGACGCCATATTGGATAAAGGTCGGGCACCGGCGAAAAATATATATTACAACGTAAGTAAAGCCGAGAAAAGAAAATAAATCATTGTTTTTGGTCGAAATATATTGCATATGAAGTAAGTCCGCATAAAAATTAAGCATCTTCGCTATAGTCCAAGCTGAAAGTTTCTTTAGTAATTAGCTAATGTATATACGAACGAAAAACTCCGACGTGGTAAAGAACAACTCATTGGGCCCAACTATCACCAGCCAATGACTCATGTGAACGTGAGAAACAAATCTCCTGGTACTGTTATCAAAAATATCATCATCTAGCACAATAATAATAATGATCAACAGTATTTTGCGTTTTTATCAGCATCAAATAAATAACCGGCTTCATAACATACTTGTATTATTGTAGAGTGACCATATACGGAGCATTGAATGCTGTAACGTGTACGTTAATGGTAAGGCGAGTTCCGTATCCCTGGACTACGATATCGACATTTCAAAGGCCTGGAAGAATCAATCTCTCGTCAGGAAACACCCCGAGGCCTTAGACAATATCCAGTAAGTCTTAAACCTTCAGTGTATTACTTTATAGAGGTCTTTGACGTTTATATAGCATCTTAATACACAAATCAATTTCTACTCATTCAGTTCAAACTCCTTTTTTTTCTTTTTTTTTGAAGTTCTATTCGGTAACGTCAATTCTATGGAACGCCAACAGGGCAATAATTATTAACGTACCTATAAGATTTTTGTCCATATCTAGCCCAGTCATACCATATATTTGTAATCAGTCGATTTTCAGGAGTGTGGAACACCACACTACTAATCACATTCCTAAATTGACCCTGGCGAGTGAATAACGTATCAGTATCTATAGGCCTACTCGGGAAATCTGCACGTCAAGAATCAGTCCAGGGGTGTTATATTGTTTACAGCGGTACTGCTGTTTTTGATAACGAAAATTTTAGCTAGACAATCTCAAGTTACGTACGCCATACATGTGCCTCAAGACGCATTTGTGTTTCTTTAGTTTTTAAACGATCGTTCGAAGAATATATGTTGCGTTAGAAGATGATTATTTGAGGTGAAATAAATTCATGTCATGCATGCGCACTGGAGCCAGCAAAACCTCCAAAATCTGTGCAGAATAAAATTATCACGAAATTTTATTGAAATCCATTATGGCCGCCATTTTGAATTTGTCCAGGCTGAGATCACAGGCCCGCAAAACAAGAGTCTTGGGGGGGTGTGGACAGTGGTATTACGGTGAAGTGCCGAAATATGGGGTCTCTACATGTAACCCCATGCTTTATATAAAACCACGCCAAGGCGTGAAACGCACTTTGGGTGAATCGAGAAATAAATGGTTTATCGCCAAACAAAATACATTAGTAAATTTGTGCAATTTTTTACCTTTGCCGGGCGATTCAAAATCCAACGTAACTGTCCATCCATCTAGGAACAGCCCGATTATGGCGGGCTTCGTCCTCAATTCTGATTGATCAGTCGCGACACACCTCCGGCAAGAGAGGTCACACACTGATCAACTGTCGCGACTGACCAATCAGAATTGAGAACGAAGCCCGCCATAATCGGGGTGTTCCTAGATGGATGGACAGTTACGCTGGATTTTGAATCGCCCGGCAAAGGTAAAAAAATTGCACAAATTTACTAATTTGACGACGGGAATATATAAAGTGATACTTGTAGAATATGCTGATGTATTTTGTTTGGCGATAAACCGTTTATTTCTCGATTCACCCAAAGTGCGTTTCACGCCTTGGTGTGGTTTTATATAAAGCATGGGGTTACATATAGAGACCCCATATTTCGACACTTCACCGTAATATCACCGTCCACACCCCCCCAAAACTCTTGTTTTACGGGCCTGTGGCTGAGATGGAGGAATTTGCTCCAGGCTGAGATGAAGGGATTTACTCATGTATCTTTTATCTTACAGACTCAGTCAGAAGTTCCGTTTATCCTACTATCCGCACCGTCTGAATGACTTCAACTCCCTCTTGGGAGGTGTTTTCGGTCTAGATGCCGAGCACGGAGTTTACGGTGACTTCAAACCGGCAGATGAAGAGGAAGAACCGGCCTATTACATCCACGTTATGCAAAAATCCAGGTGAAAGTGACTGATGTGTGACATCTCTGTTACTGTATCCACAAGGACCGTCCCGCTGTCAATCTATAAACGCGCCATGAGGTACTTTGGAAGGCAGATGAAAGTATAGTGACGTCTTTCGGTGTCTGGCCTATCGCAATGAGAGCGTCGTCACATACCGAGAACAACGTCTGCCGTTTCTTCCTGCACTAGCCAACTTTTCCGTTCACACTACGTATTAGCCTTCATATATCAGCCCACCGGCTCTGTTCAAAAGGATTTATAAACACGAAACGTCATCGGCCCCGATTCCATTTGAATTTCGAAATATGCCATGCGAGTGAGATATTGATTGGCTCTCCTGTGTTTCTGCTCCCCCACCCCCATTCCCCCACCGCCATATTAGGAGGAACGACGTAATTACTGAGACAATACGTCAACCCACATACAGTGTTTGGGTATGTCCTGATTGGCTGGTCTGATTTGTAGATAAAATTTACACCTGGGTTTTGGATGCTTTCATTGGTCTGGTCTATCAAGGCTAATTCATAGTGTGAACGGAGAAGTCGTTTTGTGTGTGAAGATACGTCTGCCGTATAAAGTTCAGTCTCTCATTTGAATATCTTGGTATTCTGATAATTGTTATATTTTATGGGTAAAGACAGTGATGGACACATTTAGCTTTGCTACTCTGATCTCAAGTGGAAAATTATTCCAAAACTCTTGTTTCAGTACCTCTTGGACATTTTTCAAAGTGACCTCCAGTCACTTGAATTTCAATTCTTGTCTACGTCCTTATATGTTATTCGATACTGTGTAATTAGCCAATCCGAATTTTTGTGAGCGACAATAGTGAGATAATATTCTTATTATTTTATCAATAAAAATGTCAGTTAATATGCGAACCCAATAAACCACAATACAACACCTTGGTCTTATGTCTCGGAACAAATATATATTACAGTTGTATACTAATTTATGTTGTGACCGAACTGTGTACTACAAGACATTGTCGAGAGAGATTTGAACGCTATTTGGCATATTCATGTACTATCTGATAAACATTTTGCTAGATGATATTTTGCAGCTATTGTGCAAACACACTATTGCACGCTAGAATATCATAACGATATTGCAACTACATTGTATGTGTTCACTTTGAGAACCATTTGTTTTTCTTTCAAGTTCGTTACCATTGTACATATTTCAAGATTACCATTTCCTCCTGTATAAATGTTTAAACGGATGAAAGCTATGCTAGAAAGTATTTATAGTTGAGTGGAACTCATTCATCCGTTACTTTGAATGGATGTTCATGGATAGATGAATCTATATTAGATTCAGTAATATATGTCTCATATCTCGATCGTTTCTCACGACATTTATTTATTTCAAAACCATAACACTTTTGTAGTACCAGTAATTCTTACATGGTTAACGGATTTTTGTTGACATTTTCTGAAATAATTGTTTGCAGGCCAAGTTGTACAATACGGTCTGAATATTATTTTCTTACTGTATGTGCTATACATCCATCATGCATATATTACATATGTAATCAACAAACATTTTGAATAAAACTTATAAATCAACCCGTAAACTTTAGTTTATGGCGATGAACCCTTGTTGAATTATAGTTATATATAAACCAAATTTCGCCACGGAGAAACCATTGTGTACCATATTAGCGGTATTAACGTACATGTAAGATAGAATAGCGGTACCGAGAGGTAGCATAGCCGGCCTATCGTATGGTGGCATAGAAACCTTACCACAGCAATATCAGAGCGTACACACAACCACCGACTATCCCCTTTGTAACTCAGAAACTCTAGCTGTGATAGGTTTATATAGGGTAAGGGGGTGTGACATGTATCACAGGGGTCACCAACAACACTCAGTGCAAAATAAATTATACCCCTTCAGCCGATGTTTTCGGGCTATCCCCTCTGGTACCGCTATGGTGAACACTCCCCTCTGGTACCGTTATGGTGAACACTCCCCTCTGGTACCGTAATGGTGAACACTCCCCTCTGGTACCGTTATGGTGAACACTCCCCTCTGGTACCGTTATGGTGAACACTCCCCTCTGGTACTGTTATGGTGAACATTCCCCTCTGGTACCGTTATGGTGAACACTCCCCTCTGGTACCGTAATGGCGAACACGCCCCTCTGGTACCGTTATGGTGAACACTCCCCTCTGGTACTGTTATGGTGAAACTCCCCTCTGGTACCGTTATGGTGAACACTTCCCTCTGGTACCGTTATGGTGAACACTCCCCTCTGGTACCGTAATGGCGAACACTCCCCTCTGGTACCGTTATGGTGAACACTTCCCTCTGGTACCGTCATGACGAACACTCCCCTCTGGTACCGTTATGGTGAACACTCCCCTCTGGTACCGTTATGCTGAACACTCCCGTTTGGTGCCGTTATGTTGAACACACCCATCTGGTACCGTTATGGTGAACACCCCCCTCTGGTACCGTTACGGTGAACACTCCCTCTGGTAACGCTATGGTGAACACTCCCCTCGGGTACTGTTATGGTGAACACTTCCATCTGGTACCATTATGGTGAACACTCCCCTCTGATACCGTTATGGTGAACACTCCCCTCTGATACCGTTATGGTGAACACTCCCCTATGATACCATTATGGTGAACACTGGTATCGTTATGGTGAACATTGGTACCATTATGGTGAACACTCTGGTACCGTTATGGTGAACACTTTCCTCTTGTACCGTTATAGTGAACAATCTGGTATCGTTATGGTGAACATTGGTACCATTATGGTGAACACTCTGGTACCGTTATGGTGAACACTTCCCTCTTGTACCGTTATGGTGAACACTCTGGTACCGTTATGGTGAACACTCCCCGCTGGTACCTTTATGGTGAACACTCCCCCTGGTACCGTTATGGTGAACACCCTGGTACCGTTATGTTGGACACTCCCCTCTGGTACCGTTATGGTGAACATTCCACTCCTCTCTGATACCGTTATGGAGAACACTCCCCTCTGGTACCGTTATGGTGAACACCCCCCTCTGGTACCGTTACGGTGAACACTCCCTCTGGTAACGTTATGGTGAACACTCCCCTCGGGTACTGTTATGGTGAACACTTCCATCTGGTACCATTATGGTGAACACTCCCCTCTGATACCGTTATGGTGAACACTCCCCTCTGATAACGTTATGGTGAACACTCCCCTCTGATAACGTTATGGTGAACCACCCCCCTAGATACCATTATGGTGAACACTGGTATCGTTATGGTGAACATTGGTACTATTATGGTGAACACTCTGGTACCGTTATGGTGAACACTTTCCTCTTGTACCGTTAAGGTGAACAATCTGGTATCGTTATGGTGAACATTGGTATCATTATGGTGAACACTCTGGTACCGTTATGGTGAACACTTCCCTCTTGTACCGTTATGGTGAACACTCTGGTACCGTTATGGTGAGCACTCCCCGCTGGTACCTTTATGGTGAACACTCCCCCCTGGTACCGTTATGGTGAACACCCTGGTACCGTTATGTTGGACACTCCCCTCTGGTACCGTTATGGTGAACACTCCACTCCTCTCTGATACCGTTATGCTGAACACTCCCCTCTGATACCGTCATGGTGAACACTCTGGTATCGTTATGGTGAACACTGGTACCGTTAAGGTGAACAATCTGATATCGTTATGGTGAACAATGGTACCGTTATGGTGAACACTCTGGTACCGTTATGGTGAACACTTCCCTCTTGTACCGTTAAGGTGAACACTCCGGTACCGTTATGGTGAACACTCCCCCCTGGTACCGATATGGTGAACACTCACCTCTGGTACCGTTATGACGAACACTCTGGTATCGTTATGGTGAACACTGGTACCGTTATGGTGAACACTCTGGTACCGCTATGGTAAACACTCCACTCTGGTACCGTTATGGTGAACACTCCCCTCTGGTACCGTAATGGCGAACACTCCCCTCTGGTACCGTTATGGTGAACACTCTGGTACCGCTATGGTGAACACTGGTACCGTTATGGTGAGCACTCTGGTACCGTTATGGTGAACACTCCCCTCTGGTACCGTTATGGTGAACACTCTGGTACCGTTATGGTGAACACTCTGGTACCGTTATGGTGAACACTCTGGTACCGTTATGGTAAACACTCTGGTGCCGTTATGGTGAAACTTCTGGTACCGTTATGGTGAATACTGGCATCGTTATGGTGAACTCTCTGGTATCGTTATGGTGAACACTCCCCTCTGGTACCGTTATGGTGAACACTCCCTTCTTGTACCGTTTTGGTGTACACTCTCATCGATAAGGGATAATACAGCTATGTTTAAACATTACGTTCACCGATAGGGAATTTAGCCATGCCTACAAACCAGTTATCGTCGAACACGATGGATTTGTTCACGACTTAATTGGCGGAGAAACGCCCCTCGTCGTGTCTCAGTAACAACCACATCACATGGATTTTGTCAGCGCCAGTCAATCTCTCTATACCAGGCTACAAATTAAACGTGATTATTCGGTATGTTAACGATCCTACCATTGGTTGGAAATTAAGTGGAGATTGCAATTAGAATATCGTCTCCTCCAAGCGAGAGATACATAACCAGGTTGGAGCAATCCCGCTCTCTAAACTGGGGGTATCCGCATCAAAGGGTAGTGAAACACAGTGACTTGGGTGGCAGGGGGGTGTCTTCTTCGATAGTGTTGTTGTGATTGTAATTTTTTTTTCAAGAATATATATATTTCCCACCTTTTCATACACCACAACGACAGTGGATGTCATAAAAATGTTTTCTATACGCCCTACATCGATCAACATACCCCTCCTCTATTAGATCTCCATCGATGGAGAATGGCATTTTTTTAGATTTTAGATTTTTTTGTTGATATGAATTCAGCCTAAAGGTTGATAGAAAATCAGGATGGATGAATTCAGAAAAAAATTATGAAATTTAGAGGTGAATTGGTGATGACATCATGCACTTCGGAACGAGGCTATCATTTAGGCGCCATATTACATTGAAATCGAGCTGGCGATGAGCATATAATTTCCACTTTTTTGAAAGCTACTGGAGTTACTTGACAGAGTCGTACGTAGTATATATAACACGGATAGACTCACATTGACCTTTGACCTCTGAGTGCACTAACCCATGATGCATCACTTCCGTAATGAACTCTGCCAGAGTCTGGCCGCCATCTTGAATGTGGTAAAAAATCGGGCGTGACCTTGGAGCGGGACCTTTTCAACATCCGGGGTTTCCCAGTGGGTTTTTCCATTCGGGATTTTCCCTGTCCGACCACACGCATGCGCGGGTTGGCAAAAATTCTTCGCTGACGTCACGATTTGCCACCGTGCATTGAAAATGTGACCTTGGACCGCACAGTCGATCCACCATACTATGCGTGGATGATTTGTACTGACCTTCAACATCCGGGGCCTTTTCAACTTCCAGGACCTCTTCAACATCCGGGTTGTTACATCCGGCGACCGTGGAACATTCGTGAACATCCAGGTACCCTGGTTTTACATCCGGGATCTCTTCAACATCGCCGACAGAGGCAGGGTGGGAGAGTGGGTGTATGTAAAATTAGGATTTGTCCCGAAAATATAAAAAGCGGAACACGGACTTTACACCTAAACCATGGAGAATCATGGCTATTTTGAGACCAAAATGGTCCAAATGAACTCCCAGAGTGAGTGAGTGAGTGAGTGAGTGAGTGAGGCATGCCCAACGCCCGTGAGGCGTGCCCAACGCCCGTTTTAACGCATGGACGCACTAACGATGGTGAGTGAGTGAGTAAGTGAGTGAGTGAGTGAGTGGGTGGGTGGTCATATAAGGTTGTTTGTACACCATTAGCCTCAGTCTGTATCCACCCTCTGACCGGGTACCATGTCGAGTACACGTCCGTTCTGTCAGAAGACACTCTCTCGTCGCGACAATATGCTCAGGCATATGCGTCTAATGCATAGACAGGAGACATCACCGAGTCCCGCTGTTGGTCCACCAAGTAGAGTAGAACATACGATGACGGTGAGCGGCCTTACGGGTTGTGGAAATACGTCCTGGGTGAGGAAATTCTTAGGGAAAGGTGTGGCAACCCCAGCTCCGACACACGTTGTATGGTGTTATAGCCAGTGGCAGTCCGCGTACGGAACTGCGCGATTACAGAATGTGAGTTCCGTCCCAGGAATTCCTCACGACATAGACGAATCGTATTACTTCGATTCCGAGCAGACCAACGTGGTATTGCTCGATGACCTGATGAGTACGGCCAAGGACAATTCGAAAATCGCCGACCTACTCACCAAAGAGTAATGTGTCCGTCATCTATTTGACTCAGAATCTCTTTCCTCAAGGGAAAGCGTCCAGAGATATTGCCTTGATATTGCAATGTCACGGTTGCAGAAGGCTTGTATACTGGCGGCTTTGCCTGGTCGCGAGGGCTGGCAAACATTTCCAGTCTGGGTGTCGATAGTATTACAGATCGAACGGCCTGTTTCGGAGTCTCCTTGTAGACTTTCATCTTCTTCTTGCCTGACAGGACAGTAGTTTTCGAGTTCTTCCTCTTGGCTGGGTCTGGAGCAAAAGTTGGCGCAACCTGCAACGGCTCACCACTCCGCCTTGCTTTAGGGAAAGGCTCTCCCTTCGGCCAGTGGTGCTTCCTCCGAAGGTGCTCAATCAGTTCCTTATGCATGGAATATCCAAGGTCACAGTAAGGGCAACACACCAGTTCCCACAGGGTTGTCCAACGAGACAGAAAAGTTTGTTAGGGGGTTCAACCTTGGATGGGATTTCGGATTAATTTTAGAAACATAGCTAGCATGGTACAATACATAATCATCTAGCCTAGGAGGGCGACGCACGCGTCGTTTGTGGCCCCTCGAGTTCACGTTTTCATCGATTGGATCTGAATAATCGCTCAAAAGTCGACTTCCGTCTGTATTCAAAATGTACGGTTCCGGGATTTCGTTTTCCTCTTCGGAGATGTCCAGGTTTTCGTCATCAGACTCTTCAGTCTCAGAATCAACATCATCGGGTCTAGGCTCGCAAGACTTCAGTCTATCATGGTGAACTACCTTCAGCTTATCATTTCCGACCTTGATTCTATAGGTCACATCTGAAAGAGAGCCTACTATTTCAAAGGGACCCTCCCAGCGATCCTGTAGCTTAGGCGACAGTCCTTTTTGTTTGACCGAAGTATGAAGGTAGACGAGATCTCCTGGTTGGTATCGATGTTCTCGCAACTTTAGGTCGTAAACCTTCTTTTGTCGTCTAAGGTTTTTCTGTATCTGCTCTCGGGCATCAGTGTGAACATCAATGAGTCGTTCCTTTAGATCTTCTACCCAATGGTTTGGTTCCGTTGGCTCTGTTGGTGCCGCATCTACCACAAGATGAGCAGGTAAGGTTGTCTCGCGGCCCAACATCATCATATTAGGGGACTGACCCGTCGTCTCGTGCGCAGCTGCCCTATAAGCCATCATAGTCAGAGGAATCTTCAAATCCCAGTCACTTTGATCTTTAGCTACCATACTGTAGAGCATCTGTGCAAGAGTTTGATTGAATCGTTCAATCACTCCATTTGATTGGGGATGGTAGGCTATTGTCCTCGTCTTCTTTACTCCCAACAGTTTGCACATGCCCTGAAACAAATTGCTCTCAAACTGTTTCCCTTGGTCCGAATGAATGGTGGAGGGCACACCGAATCGCGATATGTAAATCTCGATCACTGCATCGGCTACAGTACTGGCTTCCTGATTCGCAAGAGCAACGCTTTTTACCCACCTGGTAAAGTAGTCTCCGACTACCAGTATATATGCGTTCCCTCTGATTGTCATAGGAAGGGGCCCCATTATGTCAACCGCCATCCTCTCTCCGGTGGTTCCGGTGAGAAAACCCTTGTGTCGACTCCTTCGGTCCCTGCCGACATGTTTCCGGCGTCCACATGTTTGGCAAGTTTGCCACCACTGCCTGACATCTCGTTGCAGTCCGGGCCACGTATACGATTGTCCTACTTTGTAGAGCGTTTTTCTGATACCTAAATGTCCTCCTGCTGGTTTATCATGACATTCGCGTAACACTCTCTTCCTTAATGCAAGGGGAACAACCAGTAAGTGTCGTATTACTTTGCCACCCTTGTTGTACCATCGTCTGCCCAGCAATCCATCCTGCATGGTGAGAGCTCGAAACATACCCCACAATGCTTTGGCTGTTGGACCCTCAATGGATATAGCTTCCCAGGTTGGTCTTTTATTTTCTTCAACCCATCGCATTACACTCTTCAGATCAGGGTCTTCTCTTTGCGCTTTGCCAAAGTCATCATTAGGAGAAATCAGCTGAGTTTTCTTGACTGTTTTCTTTCTCTTAATTTCAGCAACCTGTCCTTCGGGTCGGCGACTGAACGCATCTGCATTCCCATGTTTCTTTCCGGGCCTATGCTCAACTTCGAACTGATAGGTTCCAAGGACCTCAAGCCAACGGACGAGCTGACCCTCTGGTTCTTTAGCATTCATTAACCATCGTAAGGCGGCATGATCTGTACGAAGTAGGAACTTTCGACCATACAAATAGTGCCCGAAGTGTTTCATGAAGTAAACTACAGCCAGCAGTTCCCTTCTAGTTACACTGTAGGCTCGTTCAGCTTTAGTGAGAATCCGACCGGCGTAGGCAATAACATGTTCTTTCCCATCTCGCCTCTGAGAGATTACCGCTCCTATGCCAACCCCGCTAACATCTGTGCCCGGAATGAAAGGTGTTCGTGGGTTGGGCAGAACTAATATGGGGCTAGACGTTAATTTTCATTTCAAAACATCAAAGGCGTGTTGACATTCTTCTGCCCAAGTAAATCCACATCCTTTCTGAGTCAGCTTATGCACGGGAGCAGCTATCGTTGCAAAGTCTTTCACAAATCGCCGATAATAGCTGCTTAACCCGAGAAAGCTCCGCAGCTCCGACTGGTTGGTAGGTACAGGCCATTCCTTGACGGTCTTCGTCTTCTCTGGGACTGTCTGTATACCTGCCGCAGAAACGATATGACCAAGGTATTTCACTTCACGGGCACCTATCACGCCTTTTGATGGTTTCAGTTTTAGTCCGTGTTCACGGAAACGCTGAAAAACTTGTTTCAAACGAATGAGCATGTCGTCCAACGTGCGGCCAAATACAATAACGTCATCAAGGTAAACTAGGCAGACCTCGTAATGTAGCCCAGCAAGTACGGCTTCCATAAGTCGCTCAAAAGAGCGTTGCAGAGGCCAAAGGGCATGACCTCGAACTGGTATGTTCCTTGCCTCGTCGCGAAGGCGCTCTTCGGTTTGTCTTCGGGTGGTATCTCTACCTGCCAGTATCCTGCCAGGAGATCCAGTGTACTCCACCAACATGCCCCAGCCAGTGTGTCCATAGAATCTTCTATTCTCGGAAGGGGGTACGCGTCTTTCTCGGTAATGCTATTCAAGGCTCGATAATCCACGCAAAATCTTAATTTGCCATCTTTCGTTTTGACCAACACCACGGGAGCTGACCAGGGACCATTGAAAGGTTCGATGACATCACGGTTTAGCATGTCCTTTACCTGTCGGTCTATTTCTTCACGGGCGTGGATGGGCGGCCGTCGAGATGGAATGCGTATGGGTGGTGCCCCTTCAGTTTTGATATGGCGCTGGACCAATTTTGTTCTCCCCATATCGTCATCGTCAAGGGCAAAGATATCGGCATAGCCTGTAACAAGACTTCGAACCTGCTGCTGTTGTTCAGTAGTGAGATCCTTACTTGATCTTTCTATCAGCTTATCCAAGTGAGGTGGACAACCAGGAACCCTATTGGTATCTTCTTGTTGAAGACCCTCCACTTCAGTCAAAGTCCCACATGTGGTTCCAGATCTCAGAATCACCGTACTGTCGGTAGGATTCAACAAGCGTACAGATAGCAGCCCATCGACTCCTACTTTGTTGACTGACCGTCCCAGCAATATCCCACTTCGTTCCGTCTGTTCTGAAAAATTCTCTATTAAGGCCGACTTAATAGGAGTTGTATTCTTTGATCGACCTGGTACACATAATCTGATCCAGGGGGGAAAATTACCGTATCAATTAGGGCCACTCGGTAGCATCCAAACGATCCTGCAACGACACACTGAATGCATTTTCCCCCAATTTTCATCTGTCTCTTGGGAACATCTATCACACATAGATGTTGGCTCACGAAATCCAATCCCAGGATAATTTCAACCGAAATGTTACCTACGACCATCATCTGTTTACGACGGGTCCCACTGATATTTAGTACCACTTCAGTCGCCCCAAATAAAGACATATCTGTCCCGTCCGCAATTCTCAGTGAAGGTATACTCGTGTCGTCTAGAGTCGATTTATAGGCTTGTGGAATTTCCTCCCATATACGCTGGCTCAGAATGGAAACTAAGGCTCCCGTGTCCACGCAACATATTACCTCTTTTTGTCCTATGACGGCCCGAATATACAAACCAGCTTCATCGGCGACGTGATGTGATGAAGGTGATGATGGGTTGTCGTGTGCCCTTTCTCCAGGTACACTCTGTGATTGTAACACAGTATTACACGTTTCAGGTTCGCTAGGACTTCGCTTTGGATGAAGACAAATTGACATATAATGACCTTCTTCCATTCCAGCTTCTTCCACGAATTCGCGGCCTCTGCACATGCTCGTTCTGGCGACTATATCTCGTTTGGTTTTGTCGTGGCCTAAACCAAGGTTTCTTTTTCTTATTTGGAAATCTTCGCATAACTTTGTCCATTAATGCCTTCATCTCAGCTTTTAAATCCTCACCTGTCTCATCACCAGGTGTACTGGTCTCAGGTTTCTCAATGCTCGAATCTGCAGCTGCCCTTGCCGTGGGCCGTCTATGTTGAGCTGATTGGAATGCTTCAACCTCTACAGCTGCGTGTACTGCCTCTTCCAATGTCTTTGGGCGTGTCTGCCAAACCTTGAATCTCGTATCTTCAGATATAGCTTCTAAAAATTAATCTTTGGCAAAGGCATCATGCAGATCTTCTCCCGCGTCAGGATAAGCCATTTGCACCAGCCTTAATAAAGCCTGACCCAAATCTGGAAGTCCCTCCCCACGGTTCCTCATTCTTGACCTGAACTGTGACTTGTAGAGATCGGTTTGATTTGGGGGAGCAAATCGACGTTCCAAGGCATCCTTCAACTTTTCGAAAATAATTTCGCCAGGTTTAGCACGAAGGCCTGTCAACGTTTGTTGAGCCTGTCATCTTAAGGATACAGCCAAATACTGTCCCTTCGGTGTAGGTGTTCAGTCATTTAGAGCAGCGCAGTGCTCAAACTGCACCATATAATCTCTGAACGGAGTCGTGCCGTCAAAGGTGGAAGGCTTTATTAGCGGCTTAGCAGGACCCATATTTGTGGAATGCTTCTCGGGAGGTATATCTGGTCACGGAACTTTGGTATCATAAGGTTCTTGTTTTACATCAGTTTTCTTTGAAGTAATCCTAGTGGGTTCAACATTTTCGAATCTAGGAACTTCCAGGTAACTAGATAATGGAGAAGGACAGTCTTCTTTTATGCGTTCAAGTCGGGCTTTCAGGCGCTCAATATCCTTATAGATCACTTTTATCTCTTCTTCGATCTGCATAGTTAAATCCAGCATATCACTAGCCGACTTTCCGACAGCTTGGCTACGATACGGTTGCATTGGGGTACGAAACGCTGTGTTGTGGTACATGGGCCCCCGTTCGACCAGTATGATGCGTATATGTGAGCTTCCTTATCGAATTATTCACCGTTGAAATTTGTCGCTAGATCTCGGCTTCAACTTCTGCCATCCGCCTCCTAAATCCCACCAGAGATTCAGTTTCAACAGCACCCATCATATGCTGTGGACTGGGCGATCTAGCATACAACCAAGATCAATCTTCCCGACTTCCCAGTCTCTCCATCGTTCTTCTCGGAAGTGAATAGGACATCCCACCGCTGCCACCAGCGAAGCTTTCAGTGTAGCGTGTTAGGGGTATAGGGTAGCGTGGTCTGTATGCCCCCCTGCGTCCGTGGTAAGTATGTCCCTGTGAGAAATAACTTAACCCTTAAGAGAGGAGAATAAAGCTGAAAAATAGAGGGATAGGGAGAGAGAGAAAGATAAAGTGAAAGAGAGACAACAAACAATTAAGTTAGGTTATATGCTTTTATTAATGTTAACATCCATTGGTAGGACCTGCCAATATACATCAAACAAATGTATAAATCCAACGCGGGACAGTATCACTCAGAGTAATCCACTATACCCAGCATCTCGCCTTCTTCCAAGGGGGTTTCAATGTTCCTGTCTGTTAGAAACGTTTGGCTCTCTTGCCACAGTACTGGGTATTTGGCTCTCCTGCCACTGCACAAGATATGTGGCTCTCCTGCCGTATGCCGAGTCACTTTCCGTCCGTTTACCAGGTCAATAAGACTATCCACTAGTCATGAGAAGGCGTCGAAGCCTTTCCAACACAGCAACTGATTCAACTGAGTTATGTCGCTGTTTATATAGCTATCAGAGCGGAGGAATACAATTTAGACTTATCACATGTACAGACCAATCATCCACAAGCGCGGATGAAGGCAAGTCAGAATTACTCAATTGACAGCTTTCTCTGCGCATGTCCATTGTCAGTCATACTTCCGGTTATCAGCGGAGGTGGACGTGAATGACTATCAGAGCGGTAGTGGCGTCCGCTACACTATAAAATGCCAAGCCTGCCATAATTCGTATTTACAGGGTGCCTGTTATTATTTTGTACCATGGTATAAACTCGCCAAGCCTGCCACAATTCGTATTTACAGGATACCTGTAAATAATATATACGATGGTATAAAATGCGAAGCCTGCCATAATTCGTATTTACAGGATGCCTGCATGTAATTATTTTGTACCATGGAAAAAAACCGCCAAGCCCGCCATAATTCGTATTTACAGGATGCCTGTAATTCATTTAACCGTAAGTCGTAAATTTATGCCTTCTTATTATTTCCACCAATGATATGCGCTTTTACAAATTTGGTGCCGGGTTTTTACGAAACCTCCAAACAGGGTTATCTCCCCTCCTGCCAGTCGACCGATCCTGACCTCAGTAAATTATACAGGACGAGAAAACGCCCTGGCAGTCTCCGCAGAGTAGGTCTTCACCAAGCCATGTAACCTTTGTCGGAGATTAAAAGTGCGAGATTATCCGAACTGATCTGTATCGCAACAACTTGAATTAACCAGAATTAATCAACTGCAGCACATCTGGGGGATGTGGCAGACAAAAGACAACAAAAATTCGGTGACTAAGGGTAATTAAATAACAGTTCATCTCTTTACAACAATAACAACAACATTTGGCCTACATCAAGGCTAACGGTCGTTTGTTTGAAAACAAATCAGCGATGCTTGTTTTGTCGGAATTGAATGGTCCGCACATTCACATCTGCAAAATTATATATCCTTGTATTTAGTATGTGGATAAGGGCTGTTTTGGGCTGATAACATTCAGATTTTGTGAAATGATGTTTTGGTGCATGGCTATGTAAATTGACTGAGGGCAGGGTCGATCGACTGGCAGAAGGGGAAATAACCCTGTTTGAAGGTTGCGTAAGGCCCGGCACCAAATTCGTAAAAGCGCATATCATTGGTGGAAATAATAAGAAGGTGAAAATTTACGACTCACGGCTAAATGAATTACAGGCATCCTGTAAATACGAATTATGGCAGGCTTGACGATTTTATACCATGATACAAAATAATTACAGGTATCCTGTAAATACGAATTATGGCAGGCTTGGCATTTTATACCATGGTGTATATTATTTACAGGTATCCTGTAAATACGAATTGTGGCAGGCTTGGCGATTTTATACCATGGTACAAAATAATTACAGGCATCCTGTAAATACGAATTATGGCAGGCTTGGCATTTTATACCATGGTATATATTATTTACAGGTATCCTGTAAATACGAATTGTGGCAGGCTTGGCGATTTTATACCATGGTACAAAATAATTACAGGCACCCTGTAAATACGAATTATGGCTGTCTTGGCATTTTATACCATGGTACAAAATAATTACAGGCATCCTGTAAATACGAATTTTGGCAGGGATGGCCAACCATAGGAATACGGTAATAGGTAGCCCGCAAATTTATCAGCATTTCCAGGATGAGGCGTGTGTTGCTGACGGCGTGACGTCACTTCCGGTGATTCCGGATCAAAGGTCGAAGGTCGCACCGGGGTCAAAGGTCATTTTCCGTCAGTTCTGGGTCAAAGGTCTCGTATGGGTCACGAGACTTTCGGCGTTAATCTGCGCATGCGCAGTCGGGGAATAGTAGGAAAATGGCATTTGGGTGGAGGTTTGGGTCTAGGGGAGGACCATCATTGGCCCGAATGAGTCCTGTGGGGTATCAGTTTGAAGCACTCGTGGAGTAGCGTCCGACTAAACGGGTGTGTAGTGAATGTAGGGCTATGGCGCGCATGCACAGGTAGGAAGTGCGGGAAAAGGGCACTTGGATGGACGTTTTGGGGCCAATGTGTGCCAATAGTGGGCCTACGGGGTCGGGAAGGGTATCCACTTCAAGCGCTCCTTGAGACCGATCAAGTAATGGGTAGGTGCATGTAAAACTAGGATTTGTCATGAAAATATAAAGTCTGGAATCACGGACTTTGAATTTGAAGAAAAAGACCCCTATCAACTAGGTCTAGATAGGCTAATGTCGGTCACCAGCGGATCTTGGCCTGCCGAAAGGTGCAGGGTGGGATAGCGAGTGCATGTAAAATTATGATTTTCCACTGAAATGAAAATAGTAAAAGTGACTGCACCTGGTGAGTCGTATAAATGGGATTTTTGTTGTTGAGATTGTGTTTCTCAATTTCGGAAATTAAGCACCAAATCAAGGGAAGTAATACATTTGCACCTTAGTAGAAGAGATAGCAGAAGCCCAGTATATTTGCCCCCTGGCTTTTGTGGAGAGTTTTACAGCAACGCCTTAACGCCCTATTTCAACGCCTTAACGCCCTATCTTAACGCTTAACGCCTTCACCTAACCCCCTAACGCCCTTGCATACCACTTTATGGTTTTGCGACAGATTGTACCATGCTATTATATAATACTAACGCGTCGACAAAGTGAATATATCAATCCCTTCACACCACGGAATAAAACATGTTGAGACATGGTGGTCTCCGATGAGGCCATCGCTCTACGCTGGGATTGCTCCACGCCGGGGCATTGCATACAACGCCTTACCGCTTACTTTAACTCTTGTCCAACTAGAATCCGCCATTTGATGTTACTTCTATAATATTCTCTCTTGCCCAGTAAATTCAGACGGGGAGTGATCTCGGAAGTAGTAGAGAAAGGGAAGTTTCGGAGGCACAAAGGAACGCGTTTGGGGAGATGGGGCCTTGTTCGATCAGGCTGCCTGCGACAGTTACTTCTGTGTGTGTGTGTGTGTGTGTGTATGTGTGTGTGTGTGTGTGCGTGTTGGTGTGTTGGTGTGTGTGTGGGTGTGTGTGTGTGTGTGTTTTGGTGGTGGTGGTGGTGGTGTGTGCAGTGATATGTGGTGGTGGTGGTGGTGGTGTGTGTGTGTGGTGGTGGTGGTGGATGTTTGTGGTGGTGGCGGTGGTGGTGATGGCGGTGGTGATGGCGTTGTTGAGCGCCAACGGACAAGAACGAACATGGCCGAAGGTTGACGCAACAACAAATGGTGGTTTTGGATTGGACAAGAGCGTACTTGAATTGCAGACATGCCCATCTCGGCTCCACCTGCGTGAGTATGATGTGATGGAGGGATAATAGTCTGCATGAAAACTTGTGAACGTGTTGAATTTTCTTTCTCTCAAATGTCGAACAAAGTCCCATCTCCCCCAAACGCGTTCCTTTGCAATTGCATCTCCGAAATTCTCCTTTCTCTACTAGTCCCGAGTGCGCAGGCGCATATCACTCCAGTCTGACTACTGGGCAAGAGAGAATATTATAGATGCAACATCAAATAACGGCTTCTGATCGGACAGGAGCATCCGTCGAGGCGTCTGTTATGTAGTTGTGGTAGGCGTTAAGGCGTTGCGTGGGGATTTCCTTTCTCTCACTGCAAATGACCTGGAAGTACCTGGGGCATAGTCAGCACATCAGACAGTGCCCTTTCTCTACTACACCTCAGTGTGTATACGCGTTTCACCCCCAGTCTGTCTCTACCCGACATCGTCTATAAATAGAACAGGATTTTACCCAGAAAATTCCCCGAAAAATTTACCCTGGCGTATAGAGTGATGACCTACAAAACACGGGCTTTCTCAGCGAAACCCCGTATAATGTCCCAGATTTGAGCGATGACGTCATCGGGGACCCCCACGTCTCAACATGGCCGCGGTGTGAATGGATTGATACATACACCTTGGCGTCGCGTTAATATTATATAATAGCATGGTTCAATCTCTCGAAAAAGATTTTAAAAACTGTTATGCTAGGGTGGTAGGATAAGGTGTTAAGGAGTTAAGACGTTAAGATAGGGCGTCAAGACGTTTGGATAGGGCGTTAATGTGTTACTGTAAAACTCTCCATAAAGGTCATTGGGCAAATATACTTGGTTTCCGCTTTCTCTACTACTAAGGGTCAACCGGATTACTTCCCTTGATTTGTTGATTTTTTCCCCCCCGAAATTGAGAGACTACACAATCTCAACCACAACAGAATTCCAATTTCTACGAATCACCATGTGTAAAGTTCCGGGTAAAATCCTAATTTTACATACCCCCGCTATCCCACCCTCCACTTCTCGGCAGCCCTTCTAGATCTCGCTGAGGGGTTGTCCATATTTTAGAGGTAAAGTTCGTGTTTCCGGATTTTATATTTTCCTGGCAAATCCTAGTTTTTACAAGTACCCGCCCATTACTTGATCGGCCCTCCCCGTCCCTTAGGCTCATTACTGGCCCAGCTCGACCCCGAAAATTCCACTCGCCTGTCCGTTTTCCACAATTCTTTGACTGCGCATGCGCGCCATACCCCTACGTTCACTACACACCAGTTCAGTCGGACGCTACTCCACGAGTGCTTCAAACTAATACCTCACACGACCCATTTGGACCGAGGGTGGTCCTCCTCTAGCCCAAACCGTCCACGCAATAGCCTTTTGTCTACTATTCCTCGACTGCGCATTCGCAGATTGACACCGAAAGTGTCAATCTGTGCACGTCACTGTGACGCCATCAAAGCGGCCATCTTGGATTTTTTTTCTTTTTTACATTTTCTGGTAGAGCTTGACCCAAGGGTATAGTGTGGTAAGTTTCAGCTCCCTAGCTCAAGGGGTAAGAAAAAAAATTAGGGGGAGGGGGGTGCCAGGATAGGCCCCAAAAAAGCTAGGCCAGATAGGGTTAACTTTATTGTTCACATATACATGTACATGATCTGAACACGTACTTCAGAAACATACCTTTTTGTCGGACGACCGATGCTAACTCAAAAAAAAGCATGTTAGCGCAGCATTGGTTGTGTGGCCCCATTTCTCTAGAACCCTTATGGTAAAGTCCAACCTGTACAGCAGATCGAATCCACAATCACACGACGTCGCGTTTCAAAAGGCGACGTCGCGTTTCAAAAGGCGACGTCGCGTTTTGAAAAGGCGACGGAAACTTGGCACAAATAGAACACCATAGGATGATGAAAGTATTTTATTTACTTCCAGTACTATGTTCAACAGTGTATGTTTTTACAGTCTTTCAAAATTGTATCCATACAACGAAATATATAGAGAGGCTTATCTTGGCTGAAGGAGGCAGAGCCTCTCAGCCTACAATGTTCCAGGACACGAGAGTGCTCAGCTGCATCTCCTCATACGTCTTCGCGTATTTCTCACAGCGATTTAACAAGGGAATAAATGTACCATCTCAATGAGTAGGTTGACCATTGGTAGTCTGATGACTCGGAGAAATAATCTGTCTTCGTGAGAGTCGAAATAATATGGATCGTTATATCCGATTTTAGTAACCCTATCTGGTCGGGAGGGGGAGGGGGGGCATTACTTTCTCCCCTATCTCTGGAACGACAAAAAAATGAAAGCTGACCCTCCACAGCTTTTTATTTGATCATATTGAGGCCATTTTTAACCTATTTGCATAACTCCTGGAGTAGAGGATCATGGGAAAGCCAAGATGGCGGCCATGTGGGGTAGCAGAAAAGTGACGTTTTCGTCATTTTTCTTCAAAATTCCTGCGTTTCTTCGAGGAAATTTGGACAAAATCTATTTTATTTCACATCAGACTATTATTGATTTTATTTCACATTGACTATCATTGACGCGAGATAATTTTTCATGCTATCCGACAGTTACAGCAGTGCACTGATGAACGAAGTGGTTATGATAATTTTCCAAAGAAATCACATAAATAAAAAAATCGAAAAATATGATTTGAAGATGACGTCACTGTGACGAGCGGCCATCTTGTATTTTTTTTACATTTTCTGGTAGATTATTGTTTGTTAAGTTTCAGCTCGCTAACTCAAGGGCTAAGAGAAATATTTAGGGAAGCCCGAACTGCACCTCCCCCCTCCGCAGGTCTGGACACGTCCCAAAATGCCCAGGCCAGATAGGGTTAAATGGTACATTTGGGTCCTACTGGCATGGAAAACCCACAGATTACGACAGCTGTGGGAGTGGGGGATGGGTGGATGTAAATTTTTAGTCTGTGTTCTCTCGTTTTCTTTGTTTGATAATACGGTGGGGCTCTAATTTGAGATATAGTATTAAATGAATTGGCAACTCGCTCTTAAATATTTGTACCTATTATCGCTTAAGCTCGTGCTAGGGGCCGTGTGGTCATGCCATTCCACATGTCCAGATGAACAGCTACAATCAAAGCTGGTACAAAAATCATCATAGGGATCAGTTTTCTTGTGGTGTTTTAGATATGATATAGCCGGTACATTTGCCTGTTGTCAGTAAGAAGCATCTTTCCCCATCATCCTTATTTTGCAACTAATACCAATGTATTATGGTAAAAAAAAAATTTCAGGAAGTCTTAAAAGGATCTTGTTTAGTGTGATAACAACTTGAGAGAAAAATCGACAGTGTGATAGGGCAACATTTAGATAAATTAAGCGAAACCAAGGGTGTCCAGGTCTCATTTTAACCAATCAACATTTTAAAAGAGGAGAGCTATACCCCGTCCGTTCTACACATTTTTGAAATGTTAATTTAGGAGAGTGAAAAGTATGGCCAAACAAATTATAATAACGGAGAGTGAGTGATTGAGTGAGTAGCATTTGATTTCGTCTTCGACAATGTGCCAGGACACGAGAGTGCTCACAGTTCCTATTATCAGCTGAGCCAATATAGTACCCGCGGTCACTTGAGGAGGTGGATATTCGGCTCTCCTGAAACTCCCCTCAAACGACAACGCCTGTGTGTCTAGATAGTGGGGCGAAATCCCAATTTACAGGTCCTTCTTGGTTATCTTTTCGTCTAAATACTTGCAATTAATGTGCCATATTTTCAAATTCATCTCACTGACTCTGTTGGCGATGCCATAAGACCAAACGTGTGAATAAAGAGAGATATGGCGTCATTGGGAGGCAAAGTAATTTCTCGTGTAACACCAGCATAAAATCAGCAATGAGCACCGCATCTATCTAAATGAAATTTTAATAATAGTAGCTTTATTTAAAGAGGATGGTACACCAGGTTCCACGGATATGAATAGGACAAAACTTTAGAGATGAAGACAGGGTTGAAAAAAAAGTAAGAACTGACAACAAGCATATGACTCTGATGCTCATTTCTGCTGTACTAAGCTTTTCAAAGAGCACATCGGTTTAAGGATGTCCGCTGATGGTTTTTGGCTTTGGCAGCCATTTTGCCCGTTTTCCTATTGGGTTATCTCCCTTTCCTAGGTTAAAAGATAGAGATTTCCTTTAAAAGTCTTCTAGCCGAGAATATTGCACAGCAACATTCGTCCAATTTGATAAATTTTAATAAACATTGTGATTATCTGCAAACATTTAGAATATAAGAAAAAGTTAAATAATATTTATATGAAATTTCCATGAATATGCTTCAAAACTAGGGCTATTCCCTATGTTTTCTGGGTTATCAAATTGAGCATGGGTCAATCCACTTAACGTTGCCTACAGCTAAAAAATGCACACCAGCCTATATTTTTTTCTTTGTTTTTTTTCTCATATTACACAATTATGAATGCAACAACACACATTATTCAAAAAGTTAATTCTTTGATTTACCATCAGCAGACATCCTTAATACAATATTGTTAATCAACTATCTATGAGAGCGATCCGACACCTACAACAGTGCACTGATGAACAAAGCGATGACTACAGTGTTATTTCATGACAGAAGGTGTCCTACTTGCAGCTAGAAGAGCTATCCACATAGATGGATAGAACCGATAGGAATTAAATGCGTACGAAACGCGTGGACGATGATGTTGAAAACTAGGGTCTCCATAGATTATAAGATTGTATTTTGTTTCACAGTTCTCATCAAGTAAAATTAGTATATTGCTTAAAAGGTATATATTCAATGAACGAAATTTCTTCGTGTGTCCTTTCGACTCCGTTTCCTACGTTGAACCCCTGCTCAGGTTGAAGATGATCGGCCTATTCATCATCCCGATTATCGCCGCCGGTTCCGATAGCTTTACTGTAGAGGGAATCCACTATCCGACGATAATGGCACCTCAAAACACACATTAATCGCGGGAAATAGGCCTACTGTGAAGGAAGAAATATACATATCCCGATTTCGGGGAAGTCACGTTACTAAAATAGTCCTTGATACATGTATTATAATCGATGAAAAATATTTTGCAGGTGAGTTAATTAATAAAAATGTCATTAACCAAGTGTTTACATGTTTTTGTTTTTTGTTTTTGATTTTTTTAATCTTTTTTTTATTTACAACAGGGATTAGCAAATACATATCACACCGACAAAACTTAGAACTAATGAGTGCAGTAACTGTAGAGTGACACAGAAATATTTACAGATTTATGTATACAATGTGACTGAGTGCGAATAAACATATGAACACATATGCAAGTCGTACCAAAATACATATAAAAATTACAGAGCAATAATAATAATAATAATAATAAAAAAAGAGGAAAAAAAAGAAAAGAGAAAAAAAGAGACGGGATAGAATAAATGAAAAGCTGGTAATGGTTATGAACTTGGTTTCAGGGTTTGCATTGGTCCAAGACAAAACTACATTTCTTATTATTCAGGATAATCTGTAAAATTAGAGGAATATATTAATCCATGGTTCCCATAGCTGATTAAATTTGTCTATTTCTCAATTTCAAATTGATTTGATATGAGCTTTTGAGCTCCAAAAATGTTCGGTTTATTTTTTTTTAGCCTAGATTGATAAATGTAGTATTTTGTAACCAGAACAATGAAATTAAAAACTTTTGTTAATCCTGAGGGATAATTTTCTCCAAAGATTACTGATTTTAATGGAAATTTTATGTTAATTTTCGTTTTGTTCCGTAACCAATTTTCAATGTTTTTCCATACTGTTTGTACAAATTGACATTCCCAAAACAAGTGCAAAATGGTCTCTTTTTCCCCACCACAAAAGGTACAATCTTCATTATCTAACACATTTATTTTCTTTGAGAGGCAATTGGTAGCAATTATTCTGTGAAGTATTCGATATTGGAGCCACTGGAGAGAGGAGCATCTCGTAATTTTAAATGGCCTGCAGAATATTTGCTTCCATTCTTCGGTAGTGACTTCAAATGTTTGGTCCCATTTCAGTTGGCACGTGGGTATTATATGTTTTTTAGATAAAATTTGATAAATATTTTTACAGCCACGTTTCAGTTTCAATATTGGACACAGAGAGTGGGGAAGAATGGGGATGAATGGCTTTTGATCAACTGGTGAAAAATCGATTACTAATTTCAGATACTGTCTCACAGAAGTGATCAAGCTTTGATATTCTAATTTATTTGTTTTAATACCATATATTTGTATAATTCTTTCAAAAGATAAACATTTCCCTTGATTATCAAGTATGTCGCCTATAAATTTTATGCCCTTTATGTACCAATGTTTATAATATACACTTTTATTTCCAACTTTTATGTTTTTGTTGTACCATAGATTTACGCCCATTATCTCCCCTCTGTGTTTTATTTTGTTTTTGTTTTGGACTTCAACCCACGCTGTTAGAACATCCCGCCAGAATACATTTTCCATAGATCTGGAGAGTTGTTCGGTGTAGTCTGTCCCATATTCTGTAATTTTTAATATATTTTCGTTATTATAAATCAGGATATTTTTCCAGTTTGCATTGGTGGAGATTAATTTTCTCACCCACGTACATTTTAGCGCTAAAATAAATTCTCTGATATCAATCATTTTTAGTCCGCCATATGCAAATTCTTGTGTCAGAACGTCTCGTTTGATACGATCCGGACCGTTTTTCCACACGAAGTTGTAAAGTAGGTCTTGTAGTTGTTTGATTAATTGGTTCGGAGGGTTGGGCAAGGTTATAAAGAGGTTATTCAATTTAGAGATACATAAAGATTTTATAACAGTTATTCTGCCGAGAGGAGTGAGATTTCTTTTTGACCACTGCTTCAGAATTATTTTAATCTCCTCGAGCTTTGGTGAGAAGTTAATATCCACAATGTCATTTAAATCAAGACTGAATTTGATGCCCAATAACTGAAATTCATTTGACTCCCAATGTACTTTCCATCTGTGATGGAAAGTTTCTTTACTAAATTTTTTACTGCCTATCCAAATAGCTTTGGTCTTTTGTTTATTCAACTGTAACCCAGAAGTTCTTGCAAAAGCTTCAAGGACTCGGAGTGAAGCATCAAACGAAGAGAACGATCCGTCCAACAGAAAGGATGTATCGTCCGCGAACTGAGATATTTTAACCTCGTTTTCACCAAACTTGATGCCTTTGATATCTTTATCATTTTGGACTAAAATAGTCAAGATTTCACAGCAAAGTAAGAAGAGGTATGGCGATAGAGGGTCCCCTTGTCTGCAGCCTCTAGTAATCACGAAAAAAGGAGAGAGAAAACCATTCTGTAGAACAGAAGATGATATACTATTATTAAATATGGAAATCCACCTAATTAATAGAGGGTCCGAAGAGGAAAAAATCTAGAACATCTGATAAAAAGGACCATGAAACTGAGTCGAAGGCTTTTTCAAAATCAATGAGCAAAATAAGACCGGGTATATTCTCTTGTTCTGTTAATTGTAATAGATCATAAATTAATCGAACATTATCCCCTATAAATCTACCGCTGAGGAATCCCGTTTGGTTTTCGGATATGAGCTTATCTAAAACCGTTTTTAATCGTGCTGCAATACATCCGGATGCAATTTTGTATACCACATTTAAAAGAGAAATTGGCCTCCAATTATTCAGGTACTGTTTTTCCTTCCCCGTTTTGGGTATACAGGTTATAATGCCCCGTCTTTGGGTAACCGAAAGCATGCCTGTCTCATAACCATAGTTTATCGATCTGACAACAAAGTGCCCTATATCGTGCCAAAAAAATCTAAAAAATTCAGTTGAAAAACCGTCAGACCCAGGGGTCCTATTGTTCTTCATACTTTTTAAGTAATTTGTCACTTCTGCAAGTGTTAGTATATCCTCCAAGCTCATCGAATCTTCATGGGAGAGTTTTCTGACATTGCACTCGCTTAGCACCTCCTCCACAGTGTTTGAAGTTAGATTTTCATGGTTCTTATTTGTATATAGATTTGCATAGAATTGCATGGTTTCGAGCAGAATTTCTTTTTGATTCCTGATGATCGTTCCGTCTTTCTTTTCTATTTTTGGGATAATTTTGTTTGTATAGTTACGTGATTCCAAGTGGCAGAAGAATTTTGAAGGTTTTTCTCCTTCTTCAAGCCAACGGGCACATGATCGAACGTAGCTATCATACAATTTCTCGCTTCTGATTTCTTCTAATTCATTTTTCTTGTCTTCGATCAGGGACGTGGGTATATCAATCATTGACTCGGCCGTTTCAATGTCCGTGATTAGTTCCTTTTCTCTTTTGTTGATTTCTTTTTTTCTAAACGAGGAGTACGAAATCGATGCTCCCCTAATTTCCATCAATAAAGTTTCCAAAAATAGTTGGTCGTTAATAGTAAACTGTATCATTGAATTGGAAATGTTGTCCAGATTTTCATGAGACTATAAGGGGATACTATATTGGGCTTTTACTCTATGAATGGTTTCTTTTACTCGCTTTGAATAGTCCTGGTCCTTAAGTAGAGCGTTATTAAATTTCCATAGAGATTTTCCTTTCACAAAATCGTTGAACTTAAGTTTCAGTATGACTGGAGAGTGGTCGGATCTGTAGCTACCAGAAATTCGAACGTCGCTTATGTCCTTCAACAAATTTTCAGAAATCAGAAAAAATCAAGTCTTGCTTGTTTTATAGGTGTTTTCCGTCTCCATGTAAATCTTTTCGTATTGGGATATAGCGTTCTAAACGGGTCTAATAATCCTGTGGTCTCTTTTAATTCAAGAACTCTTTGTCTTGCATTC